>JAASGT010000380.1:0-27828 GCA_023334315.1 Globisporangium alternatum | reverse complement strand
TGTCGGTGCTCAATGCTGCAATTTCGATGTTCACGATCTTCCGCATGGAAATGCGCTTCGACAAGGAGATCGACGAGCTTTTCACCAAGTTCCAGAAGGGCATTCAGCTCATCAAGAGTGACCCACGACTATTCCGCGGAATCCTGTACATGGGCGTGAAAGACGTGAACCCGAACGACCAGGAAGGCGTTGTTGGCGAGTTTGTCGCCAAGTTTGATAAGCTCGTGAAGACGAACAAGGAGCACAACTTTCTCTGCGATATGTACCAGGGTCAGCTGGAGATCAACTGCTCGCCGCCGCTGGGCACGGAGGGTTACTACGACTCACTCGAAGACGCACAGAGCTTCATTCAGGATCACCTATGTGGCGACGCGACCATGGGGTTTTCAACAGGGAAGGCGTTCTTGGACTGCATTCGACTCGTACTCGCGAAGATCTCGATCTTGGACTGGACGTCGCTGGACGACAGCAATCAGAAGCTCCAGCTCTCGGAGGTGCGCGCGAAGCTCCCAGGACTCATTCGTACAGGCTGCTTGGTCCCCAGTGACCATGTGAATGACGCGAAGCCCATTGACGAGTACCTCAAGGACGATGCGTTGACGAGTGCGACTGAGATCACAATGGAGCGTATGTGTCGTGAGTTTCCAGAGATGGCGAACAAGTGGAGAAGCTTGGATGAAGTGGTCGTGGCTCTGGACCGCATTCGTGATCGTGACATTGACTTTGGCGTGGACATCACGAAGATTGGTGGCGACGACGACCAGGGACTGCGAGCGATCGGCGAGTCACTCCTTCGCTTGTTCCAAGTGTTTGTGAACCACTCGTCGATGCAGGTGAATGATAAGATGAGCGTCATGGTGCAGACTTCGTTCGACGCGTTTTTGGTGTTTGTCGTGCGTCGCCGCAAGCTGCGAATTCTGTCATGGGCCAAGTCGCTCCTAGGCGAGCAACTGCCTGATGACTGGCAGAGCATCGAGCCGCAGTTTCTCGGCCGCTTCCAGCTGCTGATGAACCGTTGCTCGCACAGCTGTGCGCAGTGCCAACTCGGCTGCATGCACTCGGTGTTGCACACAGTGTCGATCGACCACAACTGCGGGTTCAGCCACAAGTGCCAGGGTCGGTGCGAGTACTGTGACGCTACTGGCGGCGAGGGTAAGATGCCGCTGTGCTCCAAGCCAGCGGGTCACGAAGGCAAGTGCGAGTGCGCCAACGGTGACCACACGTGCGGCCAGGAGTGCTGCATGGTACGGGCTGTGAACTGTGGACAGCGCTGCGTCGAGACGATTGGTCACGACGGCATGCACCACTGCTCAGTGGAGATTCACCGCTGCGGCATGGCGTGTTCAGCGAAGAACTGCCCAGGTATGTGCATTCTGAGCATCGCGACACCGCACTCGGCGCACAAGTGCGAACAGACGACGTGCATTGAGAAGTGCTCGATGGATGGCTGCGAGAAGCTCTGCGGCCACGCGGACCACTTCCACGGCCAGACGGACCTTGCAGTGACCTATTCAGTGGAGAACATGGCGGCTGGCAAGGGCGACAGTGTCTTTGACGCTGAGTCGCAGACACCAACGATCCACATGTGCGCCAACTCGCACCCGTGCCATGCTGTGTGCGGTGAGAAGGGCAACTGCTACGTCGAGGTCTTCCATAAGGAGTCGGTGAAGACGTTTGTTGGTGCGCGAGGCAAGTTTAAGTATAAATTTCAGGAGATGAATGGCTTCCGCAAGAAGTGCGCGGCCGTGCTCGCGCCAGCGCAGCAGACCCACTCGGGTCCGCATACGTGCGTCAGTGGCACCAGCGTGAGTCACGAAGACGAGCACGAAGACCATGATGAAGATTTGGAGACCGCCGCTGATGATGAAGACGAAGAAGAGACCAAGATGAGCGAGACTGAGGACCACGGGCGCATTCTGCACTACTGCGAGGCGCGTTGTCCGTGCTGCAGCTACTTTTGCCGCAAGGAGTACGGCCACTTTGGCATGCACGACACGTCCCACGGCAACATGCGGAACACGTACTTCCTGGCGGACACGGGCGACATTGATGTCGAAGAGCGCAAGTACAAGGCTGGCGAGAGCGGAAATGCGGAAATGTGCAACCTCTACTGCTCGAAGATGGGCCGCGCGCACGTCCACTACCTCGACTGCGAACAGAACAGCGCGGCGAACTGCGTGTACGTTGGCGACAGCAAGGACCAGCGCCGCCACTGCACGCGCGCGTTGGAGCCCAAGCCCGAGCGCGACGTCGACGAGCTCCTGCATGACCAGTTCTGGAAGACCTTGGGCTGGGACGACCCGTGTACGTCGGCCGAAGAACGCGAAAAGTTTGGCAAGTGCGCGTACGAATGCGACGCACCCGAGCACAGCGAGAAGAAGTCGTTTTGCATGCTGCCGGCGTGGCACAAGCCCGAGAAGAAGCCCGCGCAGAGCGACGGTTTCTCGTACGTTGGCGGCCACAAGTTCGAGTGCTCGCACCTCGTGGACAGCGGCAAGATGCACCATGTGTTCGTGCTCGACTGCTCGGGTTCGATGTGCGGCTGGCCCTGGGACCAGCTCATGGCCGCCTATCGCGAGTACCTGCACAACCGCGTGGGCGAGGGCGCGTCGCTGGATTTGGTGTCGGTCGTGACGTTCGACAACTATGGGAAGATTGAGTTTGAGGCGCAGAACATCACGACGATGTTGCAGGCTCATGTGCCGTACCGCGGCGGCGGCACGACGTACTCGGCGGGCTTGCGGTCGGCGAACGAGGTGCTCTCGCGTACGAACTTTGAAACGTACAAGCCCGTGGTGGTGTTCTTCTCGGACGGCCAGCCGTGCGACCCCATGCAGGGCGAGGAGCTCGCTGCCCACATCAAGCAGAGCTACGCCAAGTACGGCCTCGAGGCGTTCTCGGTCGGCTACGGCACCGTGAATCTCAAGATCTTGGAGCGCGTGGCGGAGAAGCTCGGCGGCTCGTATCACGAAGTGCTCCTGGGCAACGAGCTCAAGACGACGTTCCACACGATCTCGGCGTCGCTGGGCACGCGCGCGGGCCTCGCACTCACGAAGCCGCTGCACGAGTGCACGTGTCCGATCTGCCAGCGTGACATGGCGGCCGAGGAGGTGGTGAAGCTGCGTCCGTGTCGCCACGCACTGCACAAGTCGTGCAAGAAGGAGCTCGTCGAGTCGATGGCGCGCAGCGGCGAGCACGTCGCGTGTCCGATCTGCCGCAATCGTGTCGAGGTGTGAAGTGTGAAGTTTGATTGTTGGCTCCACGAGTGGCTTTGGAAGGACGGACGAGCAAGTGAAACGAGTGAGTTGCGTATGGGTTGCTTGTGATGGTGGTAGTGGTGTGAAGATGAGACGAGGTGCTAGCGATACGAGAGGAATACTCTGGGTGTGGCACTCGCTTTGGTGCTGCCTTTCGTTTCCATTTGGCTGGCTGAGATGGCTCTGGAGGCCTCAAGCTATTTGTTGTACGAGCTGTTTCCTAGCAGAACTGCGCCTCTTACGCACACAGATCGAGACTCCGAGTCACGAGCCATCCATCGTCAATTGGCATGAGCAGCAGAGCGTCACTTGAAGGCGTCACATCTCGTCACTCTTGGGTTGAAAATGGGCGGTCGACTCAGAATTCGGTCTCAATCGTAGCAGCTGATACAGCTTTACTATTTGTGCATTAACTTCACTTGTATCTTTAAATGTAGATATCTTAATCAGTGTATTGAAATAACCTTTTAGAATATACAAATAGTTCAGATACGCATTTTCATAGGGTCAAGGCTTGAAACCACAAGGGAAGCTGCGCGAACGCTTCTCTCTGGTCCACGAACGAAAGCAACGGCGCGAACGCACGAGCTCTGCCCTCTCACTCTCGCTGTCTTCACGCATCCTCGTGTCTCTGTCTGCACATCTGTCTCGTACGACGTACATACGCACCATGGGCATCCGCGGCCTCACGACGTACTGCGCGCAGAACGAGGCGGCGACGTCGACGCACTGCGAGGAGCTCCGGGACGTGACGCTGGCTGTGGACTTCGTTGGCTTCCTCTACGACGTCTGCGAGCTGCTCTTTGCCCACGTGCAACAGGAACAAGAGCCTCGTGGACTCTCACCGCAGGCGTGGCTGCTGCTCGGCGGCTGCCCCGACCGGCTCGAGAACCACCTGGAGCGCTGGCTTAAGACGCTGCGCGAGGCGAAGATCGCGCTCGTGTTCGTCACGGACCCGCCGCAGTGCTTTGGCGGCGAGGACCACCGCAAGGGCTACTGCCTACAAGATCGCGCTCTGCAGAAGGCCGAGCGCATCCACCAGCTTGCCGACGCGCTTTTTGAAGAAGCCACCGCCACTGTTCCTGTCGATGTAGTCATCCCAGTTCCGACACTTGAGAGCGCCCAGCCGCCAGTACCAGCATTAGAAGACCGCTATGAGCCGCTACCGCAGCTGCGCTTGGCGCAGGGTAACCGCGAGCTCACAGCCAAGCTTCTGCAGCAGACGAACGGTTGCTTTCCCTTTGCGCGCGAGAAACTGCGCGCTGTGCTCAATAAGCACGGCATCGCAATTAAAACCGCGAAGCGCGAGGCCGACGAGGAGCTCGCGGATCTCGTACGCACGCAGCAGGCGTTCGCCGTGCTGGGCCGCGACTCGGACTTTCTGTGCATGCGTGGCATTCGCTACATCCCGTTCGCAAAGCTGAACGTCAACGAGGCCACGGGTGTGGTCAGCGCGCGCGTGTTTATGCCCGAGCTTGTCGCGACGTCACTGGGACTGCAGGTGAACCAACTCGTGGACCTGGCGCTGCTCTGCTCGAACGACCTGACGCCGCTGCTGGACGTGGAGTTCAACATGGCCAAGAAGCTCAGCTTCCCCATCCAGCGCGTACTTAATGAAGGCGTCAGCTCGCTATTCCCCAAGGACGCGGCCAAGTGGATCGTGCGCCAGCTGCCTGTGCTCGAGAATCCCGTGCTGATGCAGATTGAGGCCGAGACGCCGGGCTTTCTGCGCTCGCTGTACGAGATCTACCGCTTCTACGGCCACTCGGCGGCTTTTCTGCAGCGATTCCCCATGAAGATCAAGCCGTCGATGGCCGAGAACAAACTCAACACGTACAGGAAGCTGCTGGACCGGTTCAAGTTCCCGTCCTCGGCCATTGACGTGCTCGAGACCCAGGCGCGCAGTCTCAGCAACCGCTTCGACCCGCTGCTCGTCAAGGGCAAGTCAATCTCGGGGCTGCTGGCTGAGGTGCGTCATTTGGCGTACTACGCACTCAACGTGCACCAGGTGCGCGAAGTGGACGCGGGCGACCGACACGACCGCATCGTAATCCTCAAACGCCCAGACTTTCTTAACGCGTTCCACTCGATTCCGCACCACTCGCGCTCGGCCAAACTGGTGGACCGCGTGCTTCGCGATCTGGTTGTCCACTTGTTGTATCGCCAGCAGCCGAAGAGCGGCACCAGTGACATCCTGAGTCTCTGTGGCTACATGGGGAAGCACAGCAAGCAGGATTTTGACACCAAGACGATCGTCTACGCGCTACTCGCGCTTACAAAGTACAATGCGCTGTATCTTCCCGAGTGTCAGCTGCTGAACCATTGGCAGATGGACATCCTGCTGCTCACATCGCTACTGTGTATTAACACCAAGTCGCAACGGGCGTCGTCGTCCTCTTCGACGGTAAACAGCTTTAACAACACGGAAATCAAGGAGCAGGCGATCGAATGGAACGTGTTCACGGCCGTGACTGTGTATCTAGAAACGCTCAAGCATTTCTACCAACTGCGCGCGATTTTGGGTGAGAAGCAGCCAGCGACTGCCGGGTGTGCGACTTTCTTCTCGTCCGACGTGTTCATCAAGGTCTGTAATTCTCTCAGTGGCGGACAAGGCGTCCAGGCGGCGTGGAATGCTGCAACAAACACCATTCTCCCGCGCGTGCAGGTGGAGAGCGTGCTTCAGCAGTTTCGTGGCGATCTGATGGGGACGGAGAAGAAGTTCTGGAACAACTTTTCGCAGATCCGCACGGCGCTCAAGCTTCTCCAGAAGCATCTGCCAGCGCCACCACCACGAGCACCAGTCAGTGTTGTCAATGGCAGCAATGAGACGACTGTGAACAATTTGTCCACCCAACTTGAACACTTGAAGATCAATGGCGACCCGATGATGGCGCTGAAGGTGAAGGTGGACACTACTCTTGTCGTCAATGGGAAACCGCCATTGAGTGTGATTGTGCCAAGCCCAATGAGCTCTTCGAACGGAAAGGCGTCGAGTGTGATCTCAGCGCCAAGTCCGTCCAAGAAAGCATTGAAGAAGGCAGCAAAGAAGGCGAAGGCGGCTCAGCTGGCAGCGCAGAATGTTTCTACTGGTGATATTTCAGCGCCATCTCCGCCGCTCCCAACGCACCCGCCTTTGCCACCCTCTCTGCCTCCAATGCCACCAACAACTGCTCAGTCACCTGCTTCGTCCGTCAAGAGCTCCAAGTCTGCGAAGAAGAAGGCGGCGGCAAAGGTGCTGAAGGGGTTAACGCCCGCGGTGGTCGCCAAGCGCCTTGGACCCAACAAACAAGGCAATGCGCGCAATGGCTCGTTGGCGTTGAACCCCTCGTCCTCAGAGTTTGTTCCTCAGCCAGGTATGATTGATGCTACTACTCCGGTGGCGGCGAAGAGGAAGATCCAAGGTCTGCAGGGCCTCATGGAGACGCTGCCGGTGTTCCAGCACCGCCACGAGATCTTGGCCAACGTCGCGAACAACCAGATTACAATCATCCAGGGCGAGACGGGCTGCGGCAAGAGTACGTCGGTGCCGCAGTTCCTGCTCGACGACGCGCTGCGTGGACCGCCGTCCGAGCGGCCCATCAACATCTTTGTCACGCAGCCGCGGCGCATTGCGGCCATTGAGCTCGCGAACACGGTCGCGGGCATGCGCCAGAGCAATGAGTTTGACGAGGATGGCCAGGTGGGCAAGGTCATTGGCTACCGCATCGGCCAGAAGCAGATGGTGTCGAGCAAGACGAAGATCACGTACGTGACGACTGGGTATATGGTCGAGCGCCTGATTCACGACCCGGACGCGCTGCAGAAGATCACGCACCTAGTGCTTGATGAGGTGCACGAGCGCAGCATGGACGTCGACCTGCTGCTGCTGTTGTTGAGACTGCAGCTGAGCAACAACGAACACCTGCGGTTGGTGATCATGTCGGCGACCATGGACGCGAAGGTGATCTTCAAGTACTTTGCGAACGCGCTCGCGACGCGCTTGGTGAAGAAGAAGCCGCTATTCGTGGGCTCCAAGCTTTTCCCCGTCGAGTACGTCTTCCTAGACGACCTGGCGTCGCGGTTTCCGAGTCTCATGGCTCGCTGCCGCAAGGAGCTGATGTTCATGCAGGATAAGTTTCACGGTCTCGCTCAGGCTCGCGTGCGTGGCAACAGTGAGTTGGCCGTGAAGGCCGTGTCGGCGATCCTCGAGAGGCAACTGCATATCATCCTGGAGCTCATCAAGATGTTGATTGCCTCGCACCAGCGCCAGCAGCAGTCGCAGTGTATCCTGGTCTTCCTCCCGGGTATTGGTAGCATCAACGCCATGTTCGAGTCCCTCACGCTGCTCGCTGAGACGACAACGAGCGAACTTGTGCGCGTATTCGTGTTACACTCAGGCCTGGAGCTCGAGCACCAGCAGGAGGCCTTCCGAACGATCGACGAGAGGTCCACGAAGATTATCCTGTCGACCAACATTGCCGAGAGTAGCGTTACGATCCCGGACGTGACACACGTGATCAACTGCGGCATTGAAAAGCAGATCGAGATGCCGAATGCCGGCAGTACGCACGCCGAGGTGCTCATGGACACGTGGTGCTCGCAGGCGTCAGCCAAGCAGCGCTCGGGCCGCGCGGGTCGCGTGATGCCAGGCACGGCCTATCACCTCTTCTCGCAGGACTTTTATGAAGCCTGCATGCTCGAGTATTCGACGCCCGAGATGCTGCGCAAGCCGCTGGACCGTATCATCTTGCTGCTGAAGGGCAAGATGGACCAGTTTGGCACGCCCAGTACGCTGCTCACGAAAGCCCTGGACGCCCCAGACCTTCAGCACATTGAAGGCGCGTACAAGCTGCTTGCGCACTTTGACGCAATCGACTCGGCGAACGAGGTGAAGGCAAAGATGACGCCCTTTGGGGCATTCGTGTGCCACCTGCCGCTCAGTCTGCACCTGTGCAGACTCGTGATGACGGGCATGTACCTGGTGCACAAGCCCGAGCCCAGCAACGCGTTATCTGAGCCCGCTGTAGCTACAGCTACGGTGCAATCGAATGGAAAGAAGCCTAAGGAGGAGTCCTGGCCGCTGCTACTGAATGTGGTGATCCTCGCGGCCGTGCTGGGAGTGCCGGACTTGTTTATTGCGCCGTCGTTCTACCACGCGCACTCGCCGATCAAGTACCTGAAAGAGATGAACGCGAACCTGCGCGCCAAGATTGATGCGGACGCCAGCACCTGGAGCGAGCCGCTGGCCGTCTGGCGTATGTACCTGGCGCTGCTGGCGGACCACACGCCCACGCGCAAGATCAACTTGGGCGCGTTCTGCCACAGCAAGTCCATCTCCATGCGCCGTTACCAGTCGCTCAACTTCCTCATCTCGGATTTGTGCAACCGCCTCATCGCGTCCCAGAAGCAGAAGCACAACGCGGACGAGAAGGACGCTAACAATGGCGTGAGCTTTGGCTCGTTGCTGGACGCCAAGGCGATCGAGATGCTCCACCGTCTGGACGCCTACGCGAGCTCGCAGCGCGTGGACTTTCAGCTGCTGGCGTTTGCCAAAAGCGCGCTTTCGGGCGCCAACAAAGAAGAAGACGTGCTGCGATTCCTGCTTGTGCACAACTACCACGAGCACTTGATCGGCGGTACGTTGGCGAAACCCGCGAGCTTCAAGGACGACGACCTCGATGGCCTCGACCGCATCGACCTCAAGGTCGCGGACGAGTCCTTTGGGTTCTTCTCCAAGATGAAGAACAAGCAGCGCGTCGAGATGTTCGAGCAGCTCGCGAGCTCGGCCGCGGACCCGCTCAAGGAGTTTGCGGCTGTGGCGTACGACGGCAAGACCGTCTCGCTGTACGCGCACGCATCCAAAACTAAGGCTAAGGACGTCAGTGAGGCTGACGAGGAGATCCAGCCTGAGGCCGAGGGCTTTGAGGCGCAGCTGCCGCGCATGAGCTTCCCCGTGGCGCTGCTCTACTACGTGCGCGACCAGAAGTTCCCCGTATTCTTCGGCATGCGCAGCAGTCCTCAGAACTCCGATGAGTACCAAGACGGCCAACCTCAGCCCGTTGAAGAGACCAAGCTCCGATTCAACGTGGGCAAGAGCAACGGCGCGCTGCTCACGTGGACGCAGCAGAAGGACAACGTTAAGGTGACGCTGGGCGGCCGCAGCCTCTTCTCGCTGCCCGTGCGCGTGGCCACGAACGCGAGTGACCAGAAGCTGCTGGCTGTGTACATTGAGCGGCTCTTCACGGGCGACGAGACGCGCATGTTCTGCTCCAAGTGCACTCTGCTGCCGCCGGACGCCGTCGCGTACTACCCGACACTGCTGCTCGTAGGCGCGCGCCGTGGAGCCAACATCTGGGTCTTTGTGAACGACGCCACTAGCGAGATGGTGACCATCCAAGTGGATGGCCAGGTGGCCACGCTGCCGCCCAAGACGGGGTTGCGCCTCGAGATCCTCGACACGGTCAACACGGTGCGGCAGGCACTCTCGGACGCGCTCAACGGTGTGGCTCAGGGCCAGCGCGTGAACGCCGCCGACCTGCTCGCGCTCGCTGACGACCGCAACTTTGTGGTGAAGGCGGCCAAAGGCAAGAAGGGAGGCGCAGCAGTGGGGAAGTTCACATGGCGCCAGCTGCGCATGGAGGAACTGGACAAGCAGGCGCTTCAAGAGCTGGATGCGCAGGGCATCACCGTGCCGCGGTTCCCGCGACTCTACCTGGCGTAAGTCAAAGGGTAACTTGTTGCTTGATGAACCCGAGCAAGGTTTGAGCAACGTGACGGGGTTGATAATGCCGCGCTATCCATTGCAATTCAGGTAATACCAGGTATGTGCGTGGGTTCTTGTTGTCTTGTTTGAGTTTTTGGACAACTCGGGAGACCGCGCACTGTCGCTCTTACAACAGTAGCGGCACAGTGTGGGTTATTTATGGGGCGCGAGCTGGGCTCGGAAAGCATGTTCATCTCTCCGTCGTGGTGACAGTCTCGCTTAGCAAGCGCATTGTTTGCAGACAGAGGACAGCAGCTTCAGCATCACGTCTGCAGTTTCAATTGGCGGTGGATGGAGTGCTTCGCAATCCTAATCCGCTACAAAGTACATCTCCCGCGCGGGCTTCGCGTTGAGTCTTTTCTCCGCTGCGACCAGAAGTTCTCCGGTGTCGGCAACAAACACCACTGAGCTCACCAAAAGTGCTCTCGGCTTCGCAACCAAGTCTCATCGCTAAACGTGTCCTCGATCTTGGCGATGATCAAGAAGACGAGCACGAACGCGCGTATCACAAGGACTTGAGTCCAGTATCAGCAGTGGCAGTGGGGCTCCTACAACTGACTGTCCAGCCTACATAGCTGAGGGCTAAACTACTGGATAAGGTCCGGCAGTCCGTGTCGCGGACGAGTCCACGACTCACGCCGCCACGAAAAAGTGGACGTGGCTGGCTCATCCAGCGAATGAACTGGCCGGCGGTATGTAGTTCCCGAGTTGGGATTCTCAACTCTAACGAGACGTCACCGAGGGCATTGTCCTGCAACGAGCCATAGCGCTTGAGCTAGTCTCATACGACAGAGACTCTGCACTCCACGTTACAACACGCCACATCTCTTACTCAACCCTCTTGTTTCTGCGAATGCACGACGCAGCCTTTGACGAAGACCTGCACGGCTGTCGCCGTTGTGGATGGGCTTCTGGAAGACGTCCAGTTGCGAGTCACGGTCCAAGAAGTCCAGCGTGCTGCTGCTCGGGTGCAGCACACCGGTCTTGCGTAGATTCTCCATGAGGCCATCATGCGAGTTGGCGTTGTAGGCGTAGAATGACATTTTCGTGGCCGAAGGGGACGAACCAGAAGCGCTTGGTGCGCGGCCTGTAGTTGTAGTAGAGCGACGTGTGGTGGGTCGGCGGCGACTTTGCGCTCGGCAGAGCTTGTCCATCACGGTGACTGCATGAGCAGCAGCGACCGGCGCTCGAGCTTGCGCGCTTCCCTTTGCGCGTGCGCCTCGCGGTGGTCGTTCTTGAGCTCGCCGATGCAAAGCATCTCGCGCGGTCGGCGAGTGGCCGATGTCCTACGAAAGCATGAACAGCTTGGCAACCACGGCGTGAGCACCAGTCACCCTCTCCTCCGACGAGCGAGCAGATCACACACAGCATCCACTTGCGCAGCGGCCTCGCGAGCGCTGGTAGCATCGGCGGCGTGTCCAAAGGCGTCGAGAATTCCCCAAGTCGACTTGACCTATATGGCCACAGAATGGAATCCAAGCACGCCTAAACAACTTGCCTGAAGTACTAACTGCTTGTCCAACATATCACGTCGGCGAGAAGTCCAAGATGTGGGAGTCAGCTTTGACGGCTTCAGCCATTCCACTCGTTTGGTTTATACTTCAAAGTATACATTAAATGCGAGTGAACAAACAAGCAACAATCAGACAAATCACTTACACCGCACGCGAGGCTCAGTTGCCTGCCTCTGCTTCCTTTGACACCGTGGTGCTATTAAAGCTGGAGCCGATGTCTCACTCGTGCTTTGCTACAATTGTTTCAACTGGATGCGTCCAGCTCGCTTCTCCCGTGGCGCGGTTGTAGAAGTAGACGTTGCCTTCGTCATCTGCCACCTCTTCCCACTCGCCATCCGCTGTTTGAAGCTGGTTCTGGTACTCGTTCTTATTGTCTTTCACCGTTTCGAACCCTCCCGAATCTTCGGACTCTGCAGGAAACCACAACTGGGACTGTTCATCCGCGTCCGCTTGCACATGCACTTGAGCAGCTCCACCCATTTCAGAAAACTCGGACGAAACTGCATTCGCTGGTAGAGACTCGATAGCTTCTGATGCTTCAGATGGCTTTTCATCCTCCAGCAGCTCGAGCAGCACGTCGCTGGCCTGCATCTCGAGCGGCGGTGTGTCGCCCTTGACGATCTCGCCTGTCATCCGGTTGAAGTAGCAGATAGCGCCGTCCACGCTATCGTACGCCTCGCTCCAGAAGGTCGACGCGAGCGTCCACTTCATAGGCGTCTCGTCATGTTGCTTCGCGGCCACGTTCCAAAAGTGCCACTTGGTCTTCTCGTGGATAAGCAGTTCGCCTCTGGTCGCGTAGCTCACTCCCGGGCAGAAGCGGCACATGCACGCGAGTCGTGGCAGCATGGGCACGTCGTCACTCGGGTCAACGGGCAGCTGCACGCTCTCCACGTCACTCTCCTTCTCGGGCGCCACCACCACGCACGTGTCGTCCATGAGCGCCAGCAGCGTTCGCAACTTCTTGACGCCGTACATCGTCGGATCCAGCGGCTTGAGCATGATTTTGAGGAACACATTCGGGAATTCCTCCAGCGCCACTTTGCCATCGTTCCGGTCGATTACCTTGCGGATCTCCTTCTTCAGGATCGCAAACTCCTGCGCGAGCTCGGTGTTCGTGAAGATTTGTTCCAAAACCTGCTCTTTCTTGAGCCGTTGAGCCTGCTTAGCTTCGGCGTGCTCGTCGTGGGTCACTTCAAAGACCTGGCGGTGATTCATCTGCGCAGATGATCTGTGTTCTTCTAGCTTGCTGCTACTGTCTCTGGCTTGGACTTCACTATTGTCTCCCTTCTCCTTTTCCGTGCCATCACCATCAGCCGATGATAACAGCCCGCCGTCTCTACTGGTCCCCATCACACCAGCAGCGGCTGACGGCGGACGGTACGTCTGCGGCCGCTTCACGTGCTGCTTCTCAATCGGCACGTTTTCGTTGCGGTCGAGCTCCTCCACGCCCGTGATCACGGCCTGCAGCTCCCTCTCGCGCCGCCGCAGCTCCTCAATGCTCGCCAGCTGCTCTTGCATCCGCAGCCGTACATCCTCTACCTTACGCTGCTGCTCGGCCAGCACGCACTTCTCCTGCTCGAGCGCGTCGCGCAGTCGCTCCAGCACTACCAGCTGCGCCAGCACGCGCTGAACCACGGGAAAGATCTCAACGGCCTTCTTGGCGTAGAAGTAAGCGGCGCGCACCCACATACACACGGCTGTGGCCGCGGGGGAGATCTGGTTCAAGCGAAAGTTGTTGGGCCGCAGCCGCGGGTGGTGGATCACGTGCGTGATGCTGTGTAACATGGCGTTGCGCGCACCCTCACCAAAAGAGTACACGTCAAAGAGCGGCAGCACGTACAGCGCCTTGACTTGGTACTGGTGGATGAGCCCCTCCATATCGCCCAAAAAGACGTTCTCCTGACTGCTCGAGAGCAGTTGCATCAGGTCTTCCTTCGTGGGCTTGTACAGTGGCTTGTCCTTCAGGTAGAAGTTGTCTGTAAAGTTAAGCAGTGTCGCAAAGGCCTCCAGAAGCGACATGTATACGGCGTCGAGCTTGGCCGTACGCAGCCTGTACCAGTCCATGATATCGACGTCGTGCAGCATCTCGACAGCGCGCTTGTAGTTCTTCTCAAGTGACTGCGCGTCACTCTTCTTCCAGAACAGCTCGAGCTTGACCTGCGTCTCGAGCTCCTTGGCCGTCATGGCGTCCATTTCACTCTGCTGCTCGCCCACCTTCTTAGTCTGAAAGCGGAACTCGCGCTCGATCTCGTCCGCTTGGTTGCGGAAACTCTCAAAGGCCACAGTCATCTGGTCTAGCTGCTGCGCCACCAGCGCGTGCTCCGCGATGGTCTTCTCTAGAATGTCCGTGCCCACCATGATGTTCTGCGTCTTGGCGAGCATCCTCACGATCGTCTTCACGAACGCGTCCTCGCCGTTTACCCCCTCCGGCAGAGTCGGCAGCATGCTCGCGACCATGACGGCGAACGGCGTCGTGAACTTAGGCAACAGCAGGTCCATCTCAATCTCGCCCGTGACGTTCTGCAGCACGGCAAAGTACGCAATGAACGTCGACGTGGCCAATTCGCTGCTCGGGCGGCTCAGCCACGCCGTGCGCTCGCCGCGGACCCACTTGCCCATGCGCACGAGCGGCTCGCCCCCGCCACCGCCATGTTCACTCGATGCCTTAGTGATGAACTTGCCCTCGCCCTGCGGCAGATCGTCCTCGAAGGGTCCTTCGTACCGATCGCCGTTGGGAAACGTCAACACGCCCATGCCGTGGCGCCGCGTGTTCCTAAACTCGCCAGTGTAGTGGCGCTTGTCGGCGAACTCCATGACACCAGGGCTGTTCAAAATGCCCTCGTGGAAACAACCGAGGATGCGGTCGCCGTTTTCCAGAGTGCGTACACCCTCGCCGTGCCACTTGCCGAACCGAAACGCACCTTCGAACCGCGACCCGTCATCGTACACGATCTCGCCCTCGCCGTGGTACACGTTCAGCTCCCAGTAGCCCTCGTACATCTCGCCCACATCGAAGCGCTCGATGCCGTAGCCGTGACGCTTGCCCTCGCACCACTCGCCCACGTACTCGCCCTTGGAGAACGCAAAGTTCATGTGCAGCGTGCCAAAGCCGTGACACTTGCCCATGCGTACGGCGCCCACGTACCTGGTGCTCTCGAGCGGATTGGTCACCTGGAACGCGTTGCCCGTGGCTGTGAACGGTGAGAAGAAGTTGTCGACGTCCTCGCCTTCCCAGACCGTGCCGTCGCGGTACGTGAACTTGCCCCAGTGAGTTTGGTAAGATTTCATGGTGGTTTTCATGGGCTCCATAGCCACAGGCTTGTCGTAGTGCACGTCTTCCACCCACGGCCCTTCGTAGACCGACCCGTCGTTGAACTCGATGCGCACGTGGTCGCGGATGAAGCCGTCCTGGAAGTTGCACTCGAGCCGCACGTACGTGTGTGGGAGCTCGTGAAGACGCTTTTTGCGCTTGGCGCCTGGCTTTTTTGGGTTCCGCATGCCATTGTTCGAGTCTGCAGTTGCTGCTGGGTCGCCGCCTTCTGCATCCCCATCTGCTGCGCCTGGTACCAGCAGCTCATTCGCTTCCGAGGACGGCTCGCCCGTTGCTTGTTGCCCTGCAGTCTCCTCCTTGACGGCGTCGACAAACTTGACGTCCATCGGATTCGCAGATGAGTTGCCCGGTTGCTTCTTATTCTCGTCCAGGAGGTATTCGGCGTCTTCTGACTTGCCCTTGATGAACTTCTCGTGCAGCACCAGGTCATGGTTCACAATGCCTAGCGACTTGATGGTCGTCGTGAGCTCGAACGAGCCCTCCTTAGCCTCACTTGCACCACCCGCTCGCTCCTTCTCCGCAGCCTGCGCGCGGGTCAGCTTCTTTGCATCCAGCAGCTCCTGCGCCGCGCGCTCCTGCCGCGTGATCACACGGATCTGCTGCTCGCGGAGCTTCTTGAGCTCGAACACCTCGTCACCCTCGTCGCGCTTCTGCTTATAGCTCTGCATCTCGGCCAAGTGCATCAACTGCAGCTTGCGCAGCTCGTCCTTGAGTGCCTGGAGCTGCTTGCGTCGGGCCTCGATCATCGCGTCCCAGGCTTCCAGCGCTTCCACCTCGTGGTGCGCGCGCGCCATGAGCTTGTGCAAGTCTTCTTGGAAGTGGTCAAGGATCACGCGATGCGTCCGCAGGATCTCGTTGCTCTTGGTGTGGGTCTCCCGGATCAACGTCTCGAGGCGCATCATCCTGATCACTTGGTGCGTGAACGGCACGAACGCTTTCTCGATCATCGTCAGGCGGTTGATCTCCGCTGTCATGTCGTGGATGCGCTGCGTGGACGTGGTCGTCAGCGACGCGATCTTCTCTTGCACTTGATCCAGCGACTTCATCGCCTTCTTCTTCTCGCGCTTGAGCGACTGTTTCTGCCACTCCTCTTCGCTCGTCTTCATGCGCTTGACCTTGAGCGCGATGTAGTCCAGCAGCTCCCTCTCTTCATGTTTCAGCTGGTCCATGACCGTGTTCGTTTCCAGAATGTATGTATCCAGATCAGCTTGAAGCACTCGGATGGTGCTAAGCACAGCGTTGCGCCGCGCGACATTCAGCTCCGGTGACGCAAAGTCCAATCCAAAGAGCTCTGCTGGCGGCTTGTAGCGGTTTTCTCGCTCTCGACGTGTTGCTGTTGCGTCTTGAACCAAGTTTTTCTCCTGCAGCTCCTTGGCTTTCTCGAACCACGCAGTTCGCGCTTCTTGGTACTTGCTCTCTAGATACACTTCCTCCCCGCCTGACCCGTCTTCATGCAGCGAACTTTGCGCTGGCAGAATGTGTCGACGTGGCTTCCGAAGACTGTATTGCCGCGAGATGTTAAAGATTTCCATGAAGATCTCGCTCTGTAGCTCTTCTGGCGTTGGCTTTGGGATTGAGCAGCGCCAGATGTGGTACCGCAGAGCTCGTTCTGATGCACACACTTGACGACAGGACTTGAAAGGACAAATCAGTGGGATTGCATGCTCTCGGGCGACGTGCTCGTGCACATCGACTTCACTCGACTGGTTTTCGTGGCAAATCGTGCATGTGAGTCGCTTGCGCTGCTCCAGGGATGCCGCGTCTGCCATCTCCATCTCTTGTGTCTCTCTCCTTTCAAGCATCGCCGTGTCGTCTGGTGGTCGAACTAGCGAAACTGCTGTAAGATAGCTCACATCAGTAACCATTTCTTCGGGAAGGGCAGTGTAGACGCTTGCCAGACCGACGCCTTTCTTGTTCTCCGCCGCGATCCGGATCCGCAATGTCTGTGCATGCTCTGGGGGGATTGGCCAAAGCGTCGTTGTTGAAGGCACTGCTGCGATTGCAGTATCACTACTCTGGACACTCTCTTCAAGTAGCCCACTTACTTCTTTCTTTCCCGTCACAGTCTCGTCAGCTTCGTCCTTCCACTCAATGATGAACTGCGTGATCGCTGCGCCATTGTCGAACGGTGGCTCCCAGAAAATGTCGACAGCGTTACCAGCTCGCCATTTGCGAAATGGAATTTCTTGGGCTTCTGCCTTCGCTGCTGCTGCGGCGGTGATCTCTGCGACTGTTTTCGGTTTCAACGACGCAGCTTTCTGGAACTGCTTTTCGTCCAGCATCGATGCCTCGATGAGCTTGATCTTTTCATTTCTCTGGTCTTCCACGTAAAAGATGTCGGCTGTAAACGTATCATAAGGATCGATCTTCATGACTCGGCACTGGTACCAGATCTCATCGTCGTATTCCACTTCAATGAAGCAACCTTCAATGAGGAACTCGAGAGCTGACTTCGATGATCTCACGATCTCGATTTCAACGACCACTTCTGGCACCTGCTGTTGCAGCTCGTTCAGGTTTCTCCCTTGTGACTCCAGCTCGGCTTTCTCTTTTGCAATCACTTCGTTCAAACGCTGCTCTTCTTCGAAGATCTTCGCTTCTTCCTTGTCGCGCAAAACAATTTCCTCTCCGTACCGCTTGAAAAACACCTTCGTTTTCTCTTCGAGAAGACTCAGTTCAGCATGGCGTTTGGCGTATCCGCGAGCACCTTCAGCAGATCGTAATGTGTTCAGAGTGCCTTGGCGAGCTAGGATCTGCGACTCAAGCCGCTCTTCACGCTCTTTCTGCTTCATCGCCTTCACGATCTGCAGGCTCTTGAACTGAGCTTCAATCGAGTTCCGAGCTAGCCAATTTCGTTTCTTGCCGACCTTGCCCGTCAAAAAGTGCGCTACTCCCCAGCCATGTGGGACAACCTTGGTCGCAAACTTCTGTTTCTTGGACAAGTTGCTCAGTGCCGGGAAGTCTACTGGAACCTTGCGCTTCTGGAAAACGCCGTGCACTAACGACCAGCCCTCGGAAGCGCAGAACGAGCAGTTCTGGAGTTGAGGGAAGAAATGCTCCTTCGCTTTCGTATGCAGTTCTTCAAATGTCTTGACAAACTCAGATCCGCCAATGAAGCTCGCAAGCTCGACAATACCCTGCTTCTCTAGTTGCTGTGCGATAGGAACGCACGTTGATCGTCTGAGCCACTGAATCGGATAATGAAGCAGCAGATCGAGCACTCGTGTGTACGGCACAGGCATCATTTGGCCGTGGAAGAGCCCTTCACCTTTGAACTCTTCCGAAACCAGTCGAAGGTAGGCATTGCGAATCTCCAAGTGACGCCCCAGCCATCGCTGGAATCGGTCCAGAACTATTTGAATCTCAAGTGGCTCGTCGGGGAGATTTGGAGGCAAATTCAGCGCTTGAACGAAGCGAAGCTGCAGCAACATGTTTGCAATCCTGGTGTTCGCGCAACCGAACGTCTTGAGCACTCGCAAGAGCGCTTGCTGGCGCCGGGCTGCATTGACGCCTTGCGCTTCCAACTCTTGCTGATACTTGATGCGGGATAAATACACGCGCGTAGCACATTGTATCACCCTAGCTGCGCAAAAGCGTTTGGATTCCTCCGCAATAGTCTCGGCGTACGCCTCCAGTTGATATCTCCACTTGCTGTTGATCTTGCCATTGACTGCGTTTGTGTACGCTGCGGTGAACGCTAGCTCAGGGATCTTGTGAAGCACATACTTTGCAGGTTCGACTTTTGTCGCCGGTATCATCAGTGGGAAGAACTCGATAGCGCCGTCCATGTCCATCTTTACCTCTGCTATGTCTTCTTTCACCCCGAGAACATAGGCAGTCTCGCCACAGCGTTGATGGCCGCGAAGCACGATACGAACGGCCATGCCTGACACGATCGTCAAGTCCTGTTTCTCCTTCTCGGCTGTCGTCGTTTCGACAATTTGCTCAAAATTGCTCAGAAATTTCTTTGCCGCATCAGTTTTCTTGAGCAGATTCGCAGCTTTCCCCGCTACAACTTTGTCAGAAGGAGAAGATGGCCCTGCTGGACTTGATGAAGCAGTCAAAGCTTCTTTTGCAGCGTTTGCGTTCACTTTGGTCTTGATGACGTCGAAAAACTTCTTCAGGGTCTGGAAATCCTCCTTCACCTCTTTCATGACGCTTCTGATATCCGTAAGGAACGTTGCTGGATCCAGCCCAAAGAAATCGAGAAAGCTTCGCAGTCCCCTTTGGGTTGGCCGCGTCTTCGCCCCCAACGTTCGCAAAATCGTTCCTTCCACCGCTCTCCGCGCCATGATCTCCATTCGAGTGATGTAACTTCGCCGGAGTGCTGAAGTCTTCCTTCGAGACATCCGACCGCGGTACACCGCCTGGACGCGCAGTGCTGCGCGTTGCTGGTGCAAGAAGTCCTGTTGCGAGCGGTACCATTTGCGGCCCAAGTGCCCTCGGATGTGCCGCTGGATCTCGATTGCAGCCAGCTGACGGTTCTTTTCGTGTTGAATGCGCTCCAATTGACGCTTTCGAGCCTCTGCTCGAACAATTTCTTGCATCTCGGCTTCGTGCTGTTTCTTCAATATAAATCGAGCGCGGCGCACTTCGAGAAACAGGTTTCGCGCCGCCACTCCTCTCCACTGTCGCTGGAGAAGCACAATCATCTCGATCTCGTGGTTGAACTTGCGCATGTTGATTTCCTCCACATCCATCGCATCGCGCTCTTTCTCTGCGCGCAGATACTCCCGCAGTCGTGCCTTGCGATTCGCAGCTCGCATGATGATGCGGCCTAATCTTCCTCTCCACGCTGTTTGAATGAGCACGGTAGCCCAAATACGGTAAAAGTAGTGGTCTTCAACCATTCGTCGTGCACTCGTGCCTCGCCAAAATGCTTGAATCTTGGCTGCCATGACATGAAGCTCCTTTCGCAATCGAGTGAAAGTGATCCAGCTTGTCAGCGCATACGCCAAGTTTGCATTCTCCATCCGCGCTTTCATTCGAAAACGGAACGCTTTCATGTTCGCAGTGTGTTCGGCCCAATACGAGAACGTTCTCATGATGGAAGCATTCGTGAAGTATGCCAATGCGCGACGCATACGCTGCTTGGCTTCGATCTGCTCTTGCGTGAACTCGTACCACGTTGCAACTGCTTTTCCCGCATTGAGCAGCTTGAACCTCGAGGCGACGCGACCAGAAACACTTTTCAGCCTTTGGATGTGGTCGTGATGCTGCTTCCATCGAAACCAGCACTTGACTTGGATACTGTTAGAGAATCGCAGCAGCGCTCTCTTCTTTGCCTTCTGCCCGTGCACGAACTCCAACCAGCTGTTCCAAACGCTCGTTTTCTCTCGATTGACGATCTTCAATAGCAGCTTGCGCGTTTTGTCGCGGCTTTGCTTGTTGCGCATAGCATTTTGATGCCACTGTCGGAATGCCCACGCAGATAAGCTCTGTAAACAACCGAGCATAATCAAACGAGTAGATGCTTGTTAGTCATCCCAGAACTCACTATAGTAAGTGCAAAGTTTCCAACAGCACTTACCCCGCAGACGATCGAGAGTGTGGCTTTAAGCAAGAAGCGCTTCTGATCCACCACAAATTCTCTCCACAGACGCCAAATTAATCCTTTTGCAATTGCATTCGCTCGTTTCTGAAAAGGTTCATGTGGACAAAACAACACAAAGATCAATAATGACACGCGGTTTGTTTGCCTCTCAATGCACGCCTTACCGATTTCTCCAGCTGAATTGACGAGTTGTGGGTCTCAAGCTCGACAGCATTCAGAAACACGTGAGTGAGACGCAAGCGACGGTGCTTTTCGTTGTCCTTGTACAAGCGCCACGCCTCCAACACTCGAGGAAGAGATTGGCACTTCCAAAAGCCGATGGCCTTCTTGGCTTTGACGAGCTTCTTCTTCACGTACTGCTTCCACGAAGTGAAAACTCGTCCCAACGTTTTTTCGCCCCAGAAGTTCATTGCTTTTGCCGCAAATCGTGCAGCTTTCTCTCGTTCTCGCTCCAACTTCATCTCCAAATGATCTTGCTTCCACAGAAGGAACATCTTTACCAGAACCCGGTTCGTCCAGTAGCTCATAGCTCGTCGAACGCGACGCTCATGAAGTTTTCTTCGCCAGAGGTACTGCAAGTAAACCACCGCCTTCTTCACTCGCTCTTGCACGAAGACGTAGGTCTTTCGGCATCGATATCCACGAAAAACGCGCTGAATGTCCACGGCAGAGCAAAACTCTTCCCATTCGCGATCTTCCTCCACTTTGCGTTTGCGCTGATTCCGGCATCGAGACGCGAAGCGAACTTGAATTGCAATTGCAGCCTGATTTCTTCGCACGTTTTCTGTGAGTGCTAGTTCACGCCGTCGCGTTTTCTCAGCTGCGGTGATATCTGTGGCACTAATGCCAAAAAACTCCATTTCCGGATCACTGATCACATCCAAGCCGTACGTGTTCTTCGTAAATGATCGAAGTAGGCGGTCTAGGTGATTTACGTTGATTTTCGGGCACTGAAACAAGTTGATCTGGTACAAGCTGGTACATTTCTGCAGGATGTACGAAATTCCGTCTGAGGATATTCCAGAAGAGTGTGACACATCCAACTTCTCGAGCTTGCGCAGGTGATTTCCAAGAACGCGGCACCCGTCATCATCGAAATCGCTTGCTGGAGACTTCTGAAACTCGAAACGAGTGAGGTTGCCCGGAAGACTCTGCAAACCTTGTTTGGTGATTTGCCCACATCCAGTGAGGTACAGCTCTTCCAGAGACTGCATCACCAATAACGGGTAGACGGCGAGATCATCGACATTGACACAGTTGCGAAGATCCAGGATTCGCAGCTGCTTGTTACAGCTAGCCAGATGTGCGAGCACAGCACGTGTCACTCCAGGCTGACCACAGAAGCGGAGTTCAGATGCTGCTCGACAAGTCTTCACCAACTTGATTAGTGCCGATGATGGTAGCGGCGCGATGTTGCTCAAATCCAGTTGCACTAGTGACTTGTAGCACGACCTGACGATGGCGAGAACCGACTTCTCTCCTTGGCTCGGACATTTGGCTAGCGAAAGAATCTTGAGCTTCTTCGTCGAGACAGACGTCATTTCTCGCATTGGCAGAGATGACGGTGCCTTGGTCATGCCATTGGAGAGGAACAACCGCTCTATCCCCGAGCCGGTGATACCAGTGCAACCAGACAAATCGAGTTCCTCGAGATGAACAATACTCGCGAGCACTACAGCCCCTTTGTCGCAAAACTTAACGCACTTCGCAGCTTTCAAGCTCTTCAAAAACGGACACG
Source organism: Globisporangium alternatum (assembly GCA_023334315.1). Classification (NCBI taxonomy): domain Eukaryota; phylum Oomycota; class Peronosporomycetes; order Pythiales; family Pythiaceae; genus Globisporangium; species Globisporangium alternatum. Next base: position 5,692 of record JAASGT010000380.1, on the reverse strand, counting down.
ACGCTGCGATCCAGCAGCACACCAGGCTGGTAAATGACGTACACCCCGAGACATCGATCTGCACGAGCTGGTGATACGCTGTTGCGACACGGTTTCCGTAGTAGCTTGGGACTGTCGATAAGTACTCCATGCAGGCATCAGTAAGACTCGTGCAGCCACTGACATTTAGCTCTTGTAGTTTCTTCGGCTGGCTAACGAACAGCTCTTTGATGACCACATCTGGAACCAGTCGACAGTCGCGGATCGAGAGAGCTCTCAGTTTTGTGCCTTGAGCTCTGATCAGCTGCAGAAGAGAAACGTCCGACACGTACTGGCACCGATCAATGCGGACGACCTCGAACGCTTTGGCTCTCTTCGCAAAAAGGAGAATGGCCGCGTCCGTGATGCTGGAGCAGCCGTTGATGTCGATGTCCGTCAAATTTGGGAAGCTCGACAGAATGCTGCTGAGCAAGTCGTCGGTCACGGCGTCGCTATCAGACAGACACAGGCTCTCGATGTCTGGGCAGGCGTAGTTAATGGAGGCGAAGCCAGCTTTCTAGAAAAAAACGACATCAAGCGGTTAGACCGAAGCAAGCAATATAGACAGACAGCAAGTTAGTGACATTGTACTCGCCTGGATGCTGGCAAACTCTGAAAGCACCAATCGCTTGACATTTCGACACCGCTTTAGTAAGGATTGAAAACCTAGGACACAAATCAACATGTTGAATCACTCGGTGAGCTGCAGAATACAACCAACTCTGAATAGCACGCAGCACACACCGTTCGGTCTCGACAGAGTAGACAGCCCATTCAGATTCAGTTCGACGCATCTGTTTGACAGCTTCTCTGCTATTTGTTTGAAGACTGGGCTTTTCTCATCACAGAAGCACGTCCAGTCGCTGAGATCTACTCGTTCCAAAGGCCGAAAGGAATTGTGCTCGAAAAAGATGTGGTCTGGGATAATGAGCTCTCTGTTGGGGTGGTCACTCTGCTTTCGACCGCTGTGCTGATTGCTCGACCGCCTGGATTGCTCTGGCAAAATAATCGACCCCGGTGGTATCCCAGCAGACTTCCTGCACGTTTACAGGCACGCAATCACCAGATGGGATTAGTCTGTGAGCAAATTCCATGTCGACACATCCAATCAGAAACAAGGAACATCACAACGTACGCCTTGCACTCGGCGAGAAGATCAAGCATCGTCGCTTTGTCTTTTGCGATATTTCGTGTCGGGCTTTTCAGAAGTGGTAACGTCACGAGCTCTGGCGCAAGCTGAGTCGATAGCTTCTCTCTCAGCAGCTTGTCCATGTTCTGGTGGACACTTTTTCGAGGCGGGCTCGATTGCTCCCACGAATGCGGCCGTTGCTGTTGTCTCTGCATCTCGCTCCCAGGTGGCAGTGACCGCTTACGATTGCTACTGCTACTGCTGGTGGTTCTGTTTTCCATGTCAACTGGAAAAACTGACGGACACTTTGACGACGTCATGAGAATGCGCGAGTCCCTGAACATCTGCAGCTCGCTGTCCTGGGTCTTCTTTGCGGTGCCAGCTCCAGCAACAGCAGGAGGCTCATCTGCGCTTCTTTTGATCCACTGCTGGAACTGATTCAGCTCACGGCCGACGAGATGAAGTACCGGTCGCTCTTGGAAAGCTGAATCATCGTCGCGCTTCTCGAGCGACTGTGGGCGACTGCGCTTCTTTTGAGATGAGCACGGCTCGCACGCTGTCTCCACGTCACCACCATAACCAACCCTCACGTTACCTGGTTCTCCGTCGGTCATACCATTATCATCGTCGTCATCGCCAACAGCATATTGAACGCGCGCGGGCTCCTGCTTCCGCGGCGCATAAAGAGTGCTTGTGGGCGGTCGCTGCTTGCGCTTGAGCCGTGGCTGCTGCTCGCTGTGGGAGCTGAAGGTCGCGCTGCGCTTCGCCATTGCAACGCGATGTAGGTGGTTTCTCTATCAGTCTGCGGCTCCACAGGTGATGCGCTGCGCGCTCATGTTCGCATTCTCACGGCTGCTAACAACGCGCATCCGTCGTCGTCATGCGTCGCTCTGTGACTTTTGCCAAGCCCACGCGCAAAAAAGGAAAGTCACTTGACTACCTGGCACCAAATTGACTACCGTATTCCAACTCCAGTAACATTTTGATGACCCACGAAAAAAAATATAGCTTGGGCCGCATCCACACTCGTAAGACAAGAATCATTCACCATATTGGAACTCACCGTTGAGCACCAACGCGTGGGTGGACCTGGAGGCGATGGATGACGACAAGCACCGTTGGACGCGGCTCCACGTGCTGCAGTTGGTCGCTCTCGCTTGCTGCGTCAACCGCCACGTCCTCATCTCCGCGTGTGTTGTTGGGACCGCAGAGAGCGAAGTTCACGCAGCGCAAGAGATCGCAGCGAGAAGGGAACCACGACTGAAGGCACGAAAGAAGGCAACTGCAGCTGTCTAGAGACGTCACACGAGCACCTAAGCAACGGGTCGCGGCTGTGACGCCATGAGCGACGACTCGGCCTCGGACAGTCTGAAGATGATCAGCGACGACGTCTTCCGCATCTTGAGCTTGCGCGTTGAGGTGCAGAATGAGGTGGAAATCGTCAAGCCCGTGCTGGAAGAGCTCGAAGTCATGCGACTGAGCTGTGCGCTGGGTGCGCTGTCATCGGTGGACATCGGGGACTTCAAGTGCGACATACTCGAAGCACACGAGTTCGACGTGGAGTTTGCGCGCTTTCTGCGGAACGACGTGTTCGGACGTGCGACGGAAGAGTGCGATCAGGATGACAGCTCTACGCAGTTGAAAGTGCTGAGTTTGTTCGGCAAACAGAGCGACGTGAAGAAGGAGCTGGCGCATTTGAACTGCTGGTCGCCCGAATGCGAAGCCAACATGCGCGCTCTTGACCAAGGCATCTTCTGTGTGAAAGCGAACGCTTTAAAGGACAACGCGCAAGTGCTGATGGTCTTTGCTTGGCTTCACGACGGGCTGTTTGCGCCTCAGCGCCTTCGTGAGTGTGTGACGTACGTGCTACGCTTTCTGACGTGTTTGACGTCACAGGTCGTCTGCTGTTTATCGATTGCGGATTCGGTGAAGATTCAAGAGATCGTGTCGGGGTTGGCGCCAAGTGAAGCACAAAATTGGAACTCGTATTCCGTTGCGCTTCGGGTGGAGAAGCAAGAAGACGAGAAGGACGAGATCTGGTGCAAGCATGAGCGGGACATCGGCATTCCTTCGAGTGCACACGCGGAGAATCGCTGGCTGATCAAAGGAGCATTTCCTGCTATTGCAGCGCTCGTTCCAGCTCCCACAAGCACTCGTATCCAGAAAAGCAAGTGCAAATTTGTAAACAGCGAAGTATTCTCGCACTGGGCGGTTGAGCAGTCTTCGAAGTTCAAAGTGCGCTACACGTTCAATGGCAAAGGATTCAAGAAAAAATGCGAGCATGCGATTCTGACGGCAGCGGGCAGATTACCGAGAGCTTCCTTGGATGCGATCCAAGCCGAGTTTGATCGTCGAGTCAATGACGCAGACAGGAGAAGCAAGCACACCGCGGAAGCGTTCATTGAAGAGACAAGAGCGCAGCTGACCTGGGCGTCACATCGTGCGTTCGACACCAATGTGCTGCTAAGCTCGCCGAATTGCAACGACAACTTGCAGGCTCTACTTCTGAGACTGAAGGGTGAGCAAGGGATTTGGAGTCAAGTTGGCGAAGTCACCCGTGTGATTTTGCACCTCCCACTCCGGCTGGCGGTACACATGCAGTACATGTACGATCTTTTTGCTGAAGGCTTGGACTATGAGTTTGAGACCTACCTGACGAAGGCAGTGACTACACCCTGCCGAGTACTCTCCCAAGGACGCAAATCGAAAGCATTCTTCAGCAGAGTGAGGAATCGAGTAATTCACTGGTGGCGGCCGAGAGAGGACGTCTTCGAGATGTTCCGCGCGCAAATGGCTGTTCGTCTGGACGAAATGAAGCAGGTATGGCTGAGTGCCATTGACACGACCGCTGCTGTCTTTCGAGGCAAACTGTGGGAGAAATGGTCTGCGCCAGAGATCCATGCCATGCGATCGGAGTGCGATCAAGCGAGCGCAGACGCACTTAGGACCGCATTTGCTGATCTTAAAGATGAATGGGAGAGCAATCCGGAGAGGTCTTTGAGCTTGCGAGTCCACGTGAGCTCGATACGAAAGGGAGACGTCGCGTGCGAGCTGGAACAAGTGGTCGCAGAGAAGTCGACCCATAGGGTGGAAGTGGCCAAGTTTGAAGTCGACAACGATTCCGGATCTGGTGTGCAGCGACTTGGAGTGTTCCCTCTACGACAAGACAGGATTCTCGTGAACGCGTTTTCAATCCAGACACGCGCGCTTTTGGTTGTGACGACCACTTCAAACGCTACATTCGTTGATCGCGTGCAATTTCCGCTTAGCTATTACGACCAGCAAGTGACAAGCGCTGAAGTTCGAAGTTTTGGAAGGGAAGCAGCACGCTGCGACTATCGTCCGTCTGAACGAACGATTGTGTTTCTCGTGGCAGGAGACAAAGTTGTTCTGTACAAGTTCAACGAAAGCTTCACTGTGATGGAAATGATCTGCACTATCAACTTGAACGCTCGCTCATCATTGTCGCTCCCAGTGACAGACTTGGTGCTTCTGGACAACTCCGTTTTGTGCTTCGACCAGTCAAGAACAGTCCAGTCTGTGAACATTCGCAGCCAACAGACTTCTCGCAAGACCAGCACCTTTTGTCAGACGGATGTGGAATGGAACGCCAGCGCCGACATCTTGGCACTCGGCGGCGGTCTCGTTGTCGCAAAATTACGTCTCAAGAACGACCCAGCACAAGGAGTGTTCCGCGCAGAGATGATCGCCGTCTCGAGTGAAGACAATCGCGAAATCCCCGCGAAGTTCGCATCGCCGTTAAAGCTTCTGTCATACAGTGGCGTCTCTGCACAATCATTCGGTGAACATCTCGTGGTGCTGGACCCACAGGCAGACCTGATCCACATGTTTGGTGTGAAAGTCACTGTGCGAAGCGACTCGTTCCAGATTCGGCAGTGTGCTGGAAACAACACCCTCAGCCACCACCGACGTGATAATGGTGGTCGCATGGGCCATGAAGAGCATTGGCTGTGGACTTTCTTCCATCTGTTCGAGAAATTCCCAATCATCGAGTCGATGGGCAGTGGCAGCTTGGCGTTCTGCAGAAATGCGCACCGTTCCCCTTTGCAAGTGGTGATAGCAGGCGCTCTCAAGTCTTCAAAGGCTGCAGAGATGATTGAGATGTACAGGCAGTACCTTCAGTGCGTCATGGAGCACTTGCGGCGCCTCAACAAACCTCTTGGAGACATGGACTTAGCGAAGGGTTTGACACTCATGGACGTGAGTGGCGACAAGAACTCGAGCCAGTTTGCGCGTTTTGCTGATCAGAGCATCACTGGGTTTCTTCAAAATCTCATCACTTTCGTCCCCGTTCAAATCTGCCGAGCCGAGGCGAACATGCTCGTGGTCATGAGAGACGGTCAAGACAAGTCGGACCAAGTTGAAAGTGTGGAGTCTTCACAACAGCTGCAGTCCGTTGACATCGCTCGATCGATTCGCTTCGGTTTGCTGAGTCCATTTTTGGAGTCGTGGCGTGGACGGTGCATTGTCGTGACGTCCATGGGCAAACAGTCGACGGGCAAGAGCTACTTCCTGAATCACCTG
>JAASGT010000038.1:0-67055 GCA_023334315.1 Globisporangium alternatum | reverse complement strand
GAATCGTATCCATACTCGCTCAGTCTCCATTCTAGGGTATGTAAGAGCCACGACTGCACATGTAGATTAGTATGACGCTGGATAGTTCCCTCTGGCAGAAGAGAAGTCCGGCCAAACTTATAAACAAGTTAGGCACTTTGCCCCCCAACCAAACCTGACTCCAATCGATCCTACTTAGTGAGCAAACCCTAAACCGAGCCAATTGGCTACAACCTTATGCCGAGCCAGAGGACAAGTAGCCATAAACACTTACGCAATTTATGGATGTTTTTGAAGTGCATACACTTGCTGACAATTAATTTGGTTTTCATACACCTTTTCATTTTCCCATAATATTAAAGCAATGCGCATTGATATTGTTCAACGTGCATTGCAATATCATTGCAATGCAATGCATTATTAGCTTCAAGCGGCGCGCATGTGCCATTCTGCAATCGCAGTTCCGCAAGCGAAGCAACCACCGAGCGAGCGCACATGCCCACGATGGGCACACTCGCTGCCGAGAAACGGCGCTCGGATCGCATGCCGCAGCCCAGAGCAGTGACACCTCCGTCTGCTGCTGCAGCACAAAGAGTCACGCGCGCCGCCACCACTGCCATACCAGTCGTGTCACAGATACCCACCATTTCCACATCGGGCGTTGCACCTACAACCATCATTGACACACCAGTGGCGAAATCCCGCTTGACGCTCGAGCGCGTGATTGGCATCACGTCACTAAGCAACGCGATGATGGCCGTGAACCCCGTGACGGGCGAAATCGCGTACTCGGCCGGGTGCATCGTCGTGATTTACAACTTGCGCCGCAACAAGCAGGTGCGCTACTACCGCGTGGAGAAGAGCGTGTCGTGTCTCTGCTTCTCGCCCAGCGGCCAGTATCTCGCGATCGGCGAGAAAGGGTACCTGCCTGCGATCACAATTTGGGATGGCACGGACGGCACGCTGTGCGCTGAGCTGCAGCTGCACAAGTTCGGCATCGCGTGCATGGCGTTCAGTCGCGACGGCCGATACCTTCTCTCAGCGGGACTCGTGCACGACCAGCACATGTACGCGTGGGACCTACGCAAGGACCCGCGAAACCCAGATGTGATGAAAGGAAAAGCGATCGGCGCCGCGCAGATCGAGGAGAAGGTGCTAGCGATGGACTACTGCCAAGAGGGAAACTTCTTCGTGACTGTCGGTGAGAAGCACTTTAGAGTACGTACCACAATTGTCGCTGGGTTGCTCAGCTTGCTGTTCATATGAAAGATTGCTGACTAAAATTTGTGCTTGCGATTGTAAACTTTTGCCTGCAGTTCTGGTTCTTGGACGACCAAGACGAGTTCCTGACGACAGGGTACCAGATCAACGACATCCCAGAGATCCAGTATCGAGACGCTGTCATGTCGGCCAAGTCTGAAGCCACGTTCACAAGCGTCGCCTGCGGGTACGGAGCGTGTAGACTCAAGACGTTTGCGGTGACGTCTGACGGGACACTTTGCTGCTTTGGCGCGTCGTGCATCATGGAGCGCCTTGTGTCCCTCGAGGCCACGCATGGGAACGCAATTTCAGTCACTGAAGCGTACGTCGCAGTCGCCGGGTCGAGCTCGATCGTTCGTCTTTTTGACCCGTCGACGCTAGAGTATCGCTCGACAATGCCGTTTCCGCCTCCGTTTGGGAGCGCAAACGAACCCAACGAGGTGTGCTCCAACATCTTGCACCCTGACGAGCCGCATCGATACCCCGCCGTGATTGCAGTTCGCGTCACGGGCTCGCACGTCATCGTGCTATACAGCGATCGCAGTTTGTTCATCTACGACGTTTCCGACACACAGAACGTCCAAGTTGAGCGGTCATTCATGTGCCACAGCGGCTGCATCCGAGATCTAAAGATCGCGGGACGAGTGCGAGGACTGAATGCGAAAGGGAAGCTAGTTTATTTTGCGGACGAAGGACGGCGACCGAGTGCAAAGTCGGATGTCGTTCCAAACGGGACATTCGTGACGTGCTCCGACGACAACACGATGCGATTGTGGCATCTCGAGCTCCATAAGCAGGCGAAGAGCAGCGGTCGATTCAGTAGTCATGATGGCTTGGAGATGACCGATTTCCCCGCGTGGAAGAACCCGTTTTCCCAGGAGATGCTGCGCGTGGTGTACCACGATCATGAGAGAGACTTTACCGACGAAGACAGTGTTGTGCTCGGTGGAACGTGCTCATGCGATGAAATCGCTGACATCCACTCGCCTATGAAAGATCACGGACCGGTGAACGGACTTCGAGCTGTCGCGATTCATCCCGATCAGACCCAGGTCGTCGCCGGTGACAAGGAAGGGAACATCACGATTCTTCAGCTCCCATCACTGAACGAAGTGAGGGACATCGGCGCTCATAACACGGAAGTGCACTGCATCGCGTTCAGCGTAACTGAGGCAGACAGCAACCAGTCTGGCGCTGCTGGCACCAAGACGTGCTTGATGGCTTCTGGAGGGCGAGATCGACTTGTTCACGTGTATGACTGCAACAAAGAACACAGCATCCTCAACACGCTGGACAACCACTCTGGCGCGGTGACGTCGCTGTACTTCACGCGCGATGGCAAGAAATTGCTCAGCTGCGGCGCGGACAAGAACATCGTGTTTTCTGAAGTGCGCTCGGATGGAAAAGTTGCTCGCTACAACTCGGTGCCGTTCACCGGTGGCAAGATCTTTGACATGGCGGTGACTTCGGACAGCGAGTTTCTAATCACTTCATGCAACAACCGACTCGACGTTCACAGTATCAATTCGTGCAAGCAGGTTAAATCGCATCACGTTGGTGAGCAGCACCGTATCGACGTCTGTCCCGCAAACTTCTGCGTCGCGATGAGTGGATCTCTGTCTGACAAGACTATCCACGTTGTTGACCTCGCCACTGGAGAGACGCTCGCTGACGCCACAGGTCACGGAGAAGCCATCACTGCGGTTAAGTTCACACCAGATTGCCGAAGGCTCGTATCCGCGAGCAGCGACGGGTGCATTTTCGTCTGGCGACTCTCCGACGAAATCCAGAATGCAATCAAATCACGTCTGCCACGAATAACCGAGTTCCAAGCGCCGAATCCGGTTCCCCCCCCAACGAAAGTGGAGCCGGTGCACCAAGAAATCCTGCTTCCACCACAAGCACCGCCAGTTTCGGCTCCAAAGCAACTTCGTGCGCCTCAGCCAGCAAACTCTGTGAAGCCGCGCTCTGCTATTCAGGAGCCACAGGTGTCCAAGGCTGTCCTTCCGCCAAAGAAGTCGTCCAACAACCATGCGGAAGTTGCAGCTGTAGCGTTGCCTGCTCAAGCGCATCCAAAGAAGAGCGACGCGAAAGAATCGAAGGGGTGGAAGAGCAAAGCAGCAACGCCAATACCAGGTCCAATGGCGAAGATTCCGATGGAAGACTGGATGAGAACGAGGGAGAGCGCGAAGAAGACTGTCCATGTGAGTGATGGTGACGGCGAGCTTGAAGCGCATTCAGCAGTTGAAGAAGAAACGATCCAGTTGTCGATTGACAGGTCGCAAACTCCCGACTGGGCGAAAACAGTCAAGCCGAGTGAAGCGAAGAGAACTGTGAGGAAGAGTCCATCGAACGTCGACAATCACAGACAAAAAGCAGGTGATAAGTGGGGAAAGCGTGCAGCTCCACTGCCATTCCAGCGAGAGTCTCTTGATGACGCTTCCAGCGATGGTCGAGACTTTGACGAAGATGATGACGGCGACGATGACGACGAAGCAGCCGATCCTCTCTACATCAAGCAGAAGAGTGGAGAAGTGCATCAGCTGGACATTCCACGGAGCAGAGAAATCACATCACCGAGTAATCTTGCGGGCAGAGTCTCCAATTCTGGTGCGGAGAACGTGATGAACTTGTCGGTGGGCAACCTGGACATCCAGGCGCACGGTGCGAGCCTGACATCGAGCTCACTTGCGCTCGAGCGTGAGCAGCTTGAGAAGCGGAAGAAGCAGATTGAGACTGCAAATGCAGTTGCTGCCATGAACAGCAAACTCCTTCAACTAGGTCTGCTCAAACCACAGAAGTCACAGCCAGATGATGCGAGTGAGAATGGTGGCGAGGTCACTGGTGAGCAAGCTCAAGGTGATCAAACTGACGCTGGAGTAGAAGAGATCGATGCTGCTTCTGGACGGCATGAAGATGCAGCTTCACCAGAGATCCTGCAGCCCGTGATCGGCACCACGCACTCAGATGCTGAAATCAGTGACGACGACGCTGCTGAGTTTGAGACGACGACGTTGACGCCAATCAGTCGCGCAGACATTCCAGAAGAGATGTTTCAGTCGATTGACGTACCATTGACCAGATCGGCAGACAGCAACCGCGACGAGCAGTACTACGATCGCCTTGAAAAGGATGAGCAATATGTTGCTGAAAAAGAGATGGAACCCAAGCTCGCAATTCGCGCTCCGACAGTCACTGATAGCATACCAAACTTCCAGGCGGTCAACCAGTCGATGAGTGCGTTCACGCAAGGATTCGCGGTGAAGAACCTTGAGCAAGATGGTGTCACTGAGTCAACTGCAACATTCAAGATTCTGGGACAAGTTGATCAATCGCTGAGTGCGTTCAGCAGTGGCTATGCTGAGACCACGGCGAATTCCAGGAAGCCTGAAGTGTCAAAGTCGATCAATGCCACAACTTCGTCACTCAGTGCCTTCACTTCAGGGTATGTCGAATCGAATCACCCGAGAGTCGACGAGTCGTTAAGTGCATTCACATCCGGTTTTCAAGTCACAAATGCAGGCAATCCTGGCAGCAGCACTATCAGACACAGTATCGACCTCACGACCGGCGTCGGTGCCTCGATGAGCTCATTTACTTCAGGCTACGCGAACGCGACCGAGTTGAAAGGTGTTGTTGTGAGTCAGAGCATCTCCTTGGCGTCTGTTTCTGCCTCGCTCAGCAACTTCACATCAGGCTATAACACTGACGACGTCTCCTCAGCAAAACCAGCTCCTGTCTTGTCGTCAAATAGCGACAACATCGAGAGACTGAGTGTCCAGGGGAACCTCGTTGCGGCGTCACTCAGCACGTTCACGTCTGGATACGAAAGTGCTCCAGCCGTGGAACAGATCGCATCGCCAGTCAAAGCGAGCGGTGACGGCGTCGTTCAGCATGGAGTCGTGATGAAGTCCCTGAGCGTCTTCACGTCTGGGTACGAGGCAGCAAATCAAAGCGAGTCGTCCCAGAAAGTGACTGCAGCGAGTCCACTGGGAACTAAACCAGACATGAGCAACAACAGCTCTCAAGTAAACGGCGCGGTAAAGGTGGATCAGTCTCTGAGCTGCTTCACTGCAGGCTACGAAGTCGGAGCAAATGCACCAGCTGCGTCTTCACCATCACGGAGTTCAACGGCAGGCGACGCAGAACCTCAGCAGCTATCAACGTCCGAGACAGGTACGGATGTGCTTTAGCATGATTTGTAGCGCTTACCGGGGAATTCTCATAACTCTTACCTCATGCTTGTTTCAAGTAGGCTCGCCTGAATCGACTGTGCAGTCTACCATCAGGTAAGTTGCGTGTCGAATGCACCCGCCCTCCTTATATCAGCTGCAAAGAAAACTAACACCAATAATCGTTTTGGAACGTTTTGATACAGTGACTTAGAACAGCAGCTCATGACCGTGTCAAAGACCTTCGAAGAGCTCTTGCCGACCGAGAAAGCAACAGGTGAGCGACTCTGTGTTTGAAATGTGCCGCTGAGTTTGATTCATCAGGTTGCTCACCAATGCTTGGACAACATCCAAACTGCAGCCCCCGAAGTGCAAGAGATCCAGCAACTGGTGACGCAACTACGCGCCGCAATCGAAAAATTCTCGAGCGCAGACAGTTAGAAGAAGAACTCGCATGGCCCTCGCCAGCCAGCCACGCCGAAGTTAGTGCACAAAAGTCCCGAGATTGTATCCATTTCATCACAGTCAACCGATTATCAGCTTTTCATGCTGACCCAGTTTCGTACTTAGTCGAGATGCCTTTCTAAACCGAGTATCGATTTATACAGGGGATTTCCGATCAAGTACGCCAAGTTTCGATAAATTCCTAGCTGACTGCAACCTGAGCCAGAAGCAGTAGAGGGAAGAGAGGGGAGCGATGGCGGACGTCGTGGAGAAGAAGCTCGACATGAGCCTCGACCAGATCGCGGACGAGCGCAAGCAGGAGCTGCGCAACCATAGCAGTAGCAGCATCAGCATCGTGAGCAACAGCAGCGACGGCGGCGGCAGCTTCCGCCCGCGCGACAGCAGCTCCAGTCCCCGCGGTGGCAGCGACCACTTCAACGGCAAAGCCAGGACCTCGTGAGTGTGCGCGTGACAACGTACAGCTCGCATGTATGATTGACTGCTATGGACAGGTACTGACTGACACGAGGATGGTGTTGTGTGCGTGTGGCAGGAGACGATCGGACCGCTCGGCGCCGTACCAGTCGCGACCGCCGCGTTTCAGCAATCACCAAGGTGCATGGATCATTGTGAGGCGCTACAACACGTATAGAGCGTCATTTGATTGATTGTGTCGTGTGCGCTTGTGTTGGCTCGTTTTCACATGCATTAGGAAATCGGAGACACGACGACGACTCGGATGCAATCGACAACAGTGTGGATCGGCGCGTGTATGTGGGCAACTTGTCGTGGAACGTGACGTCGGACATGCTGCGCGACTTTATGGAGCAGGCGCATGACGTTGTGGAGGTAGACATGTTTGAGACCCGCGGGCGCCCCAAGGGCTGCGCAATCGTCACGTTCAAGAGCTCGTACGGCGCCTCGAAAGCCATCGAGACGCTCAACGACGCAGAGCTCGACGGACGCAAAGTGTTTGTTCGAAAAGACCGCGAACAGCGCCACCAGCCGCCGCCACGACCGGGATCAGGCTGCCGCGTGTACGTGGGCAACCTCTCGTGGAACGTCAAGTGGCAGGACTTGAAAGATCACATGAAGAAAGCTGGCACGGTCATGCACGCCGACGGTAACGTGACGTTATTGTTCGCTGTAGCTCTTCACAATCGCTTGCCTGCTGACGCCTAACAATGTTGGTATGCTGCTTACTACAGTGCTGGAAGAACCGAATGGACGCTCGAAAGGCTGTGGGCTGGTTGAGTACAGCTCGCCGAGGGAAGCGCGTACTGCGATCCACGAGCTGACCAACTCGGAGCTCGAGGGACGACTAATCTTCGTGCGGGAGGACCGCGAGCCAGAGGGTGGCAGCATCTCCATGATCAAGAACCGCGTGTTGGGTCGCGGTGGCGGAGGAGACATAATGGCACCGCAGCACAGCAACGACATGCCGTACTACCCGCCGCCGCAGCACAGCCACCACCAGTACCAGCATCACCAGCAGTACCCGCCGGTGCACATTCCGCAGCACCACCAGTTCCAGCGCCCGATGGCTCCGCAGTATCACCACCCGGTGGGTGGGAACGAAGGTCGCCAGATCTACATCGGCAATGTGAGTCGTGCCGTGCTGGGTGTGTTTGATAGATGTCTTAGATAATAGCGTGCTGAGCTATTCGCTGTTGTTTTTCTTGTGATGTAGCTGCCTTGGGACACGCACTGGGAGAGCCTGCGCGACCTGTTCCGGACGGTCGGCGAGGTCGAGCGCACCGAGATCCCGCAATACCCGGACGGTCGGTCGCGCGGCTTTGGCATCGTGCGCTTCTTCAACGTCGAGAGCGCGTGGCAGGCAATAAGTACGCGCCACTTGCTCTCTAACCCAGTGGCTTGTTGCCAATTGGTCTAACAACTTGTTGTCATGTATTTGACTACGTAGTGCGCTATGACCAAGCAGAGGTGAACGGCCGCGTGATTGAAGTTCGCATGGACCAGCGCGCGCAGTAAAACACAAGCAGAACGGTGCATGGTGCCAGCACGAACCACGATAGGAGTGGGGAAACACGGACCTGTGAGTATGTTTTTTAATTTGATGAGCAGGAGCAGGTGGGTAGAAGAACGGATGGATGGATGGACTGAAGATGTCTTGCACGTTAAGGACGTCTTCATGTATGATTTTTGTATCTATTGGTTATAGCTCTACTCGAGGTTTGATTGCACGTCTTTGAAGTGTTGGTGCACGGAGTCTTCAAACCAACTCATAGAAAGAGTGTGTGCACAAATTCCAAAGCAAAAGCTGGCTCAGCTCTTCATCACGAGCTCTTCCAGCATACGGAAGAACCGTCGTCGGGTCTGCCCAGCACAAGTATAAGATTGTCAGACTCAGCAAAGAACGCATGAACAAGACAGTAAGCACGGCAGCAGCAGCACGTACCAAGTACCCTCGCGTGAACTTCTGCAGCCGCACGACCGAGTCAAGGACCTGTTGGTACACTTCCAGGGGCGATAGCTTTGGCACCTCGACAATAGCAGCTTGAGCAGGTACGTGTACTGCGGGAGTGTACAGAGTGATCTCAACGTGCGGCTCATCGTGCTTGTGTTGCTTGTTGGCGCTGTGCCTGCTCTTCTCTAGCTCGTGGTCGTTCGTGGCGATGTACAGGAGATTCGGGTCTTCGGGGAAGATCTGCCACGCTGGTGCAGCTTCTTCGTCGACGGTTCGCTCGTCGTCATCACAGCGTGGAGACTCTCGCTCTTGTTGTGCTGGAGCTTGCTCCTCCTCTTCTGCAGACACCAAGGGCTCAATGTGCTCAGCTGCTGCTTCGGGCTGCTCATGCGAAAGAGAGGCTTCACTTCGACTCGCGTGCACTTCAGTTGGCCTCGAAGTCTCCGCATCATTTGAGCTTGAAGCCTCCGCGTTGAGTGGCAGTGAAACCTCTGTTGGCATTGCTGAATCACCTTGGAGCGCAGGGGTGGTTTCAAGCCAAACATGTGTGCTCTTCTGACGTTGCTCTCTGTAGAACGCAGCAGCAAACCCAAAGGTTAGTTTCCATTTGTCAAGATTTCAGTGTTGCTCCGTATCACTCTCACACAAGGCTCGCTTGCATCTGCAGCTTCGTATCGGCACTGGAGTTCTCCAGCACATCCAGGAGCTCTTGCTCCAGCTCTGAAGGCACCGAGTGGCATCACGATCAACAATTAGGCAACATCTCCACAGCAGAGAGCAAAACCATATTTTTCAACGCACTCTGGTTGACGCGCTCCAGCTCACTCCGCTCTTCCAAGAACCACCTGTATGACATAGTCGCGAGTCATATTCCGGACATGGGGTGAGTGAGCCATCACTTAGCATACGTCGAAAAAATGCTGCCCTTCCGGCGTGTACCTGAGCAGCTTTTGCGAGAGGATGAAGAGCATCTGAAGCTTCTCCTGTTTTCCAAACAGTCCCAAGTGAGATCACCAGCACAGAGCGTGCTTTGAAGCCACAGAGGCGACATAAGGCAGGCTGTACCTGGGAGATGGCGCGCGACAGCTGCAGGTGCACCACTTTACTCGAGTATTGCTGTCGGTGACATCGTCGTTAGTACCCGAGTTGCAGTGCGAAGCAGGTAATGGGCTATCGGTTAACCAATTCAGAACGCACCACGACGATGTCGGGGTTGAGCGACGCTAGGTCGACCTGGAGCAGCGACGTCATGGACGTCGATGACGACAGCGGCATCTTCTTCCCCCTTTTTCTTTGCTCAGCAGCACAACCGCGTTTGTCCGTCGTGACAGCCAATCCGCAAGTCACTCGCAACGCTCAAGCGCATCACATGCTAAATTTAGAAGCGTCGAGTGCGATTAGCGAGAAATGACAGCCAGCCCTACTGGACGTGCTCGCTGAATTTCATTTGAAAGCTTGGAGCCCACGAATGCAGTGTCCGCTGCAGATGAACGCTTATGTATGAATGAATACGGCACCTGCCCAAAATCTTCATTTAACAACACGACAGGGTGACGTAGCACGTGTGTGCCATTCACTCCTTCGTTTCTTCACTCGGTGCTGGCCCTGCAGTGTCGTCCACTTTCTTCTCCTGGTTCAGATACACACGCGGCGCGATCTCGCGTGCGCTGTTGTTGATGCCGTGCGCCGCGAGGATGCGCCACTCGAGCTGCTCGGGTATCGTTACGCGCGCCTCGAAAAGCCACCGGCGGAAGTTCTGCTGCTCCACGAGCGCCTCCTCCTCGCCCACGAGCGTCATCTTGTGCACCTCGGTCGTCTGCGCGTTCACTTCAATCGCCAGGTGCTCAATCGTGGCGTCCGGTGAGCGCATGCGCGTCAGCGGCTTGCTTCCATCGAGCAGCTCCTTGTAGTCCTGCTCTGTGAGCTGGCTGTAGTCGACGCTGGCCACAAAGATCTTGTCAATCGTCATCTCCTGGATCTCAATGATCAGGTTCTTGTCCTGCAGCGCGCTCTTGGATGCGTCCTTGAGACCTTCGAACATGTGCGGACTGCACATCGCCTGGAGTTGTTCGGCGGCCTGGGACGCCAGTACCGGGGTCACTGGTTCCTGGAACTCGTCCCCATCAGTGGTGGCTTCTGTTTCTGCGGCCCCAGCGAAGAGCGCAAAGTCGTGCGAGTTGGCGGCCATGAGCTGCGTCTTGCCCGCGAACGCAGCGCCTTCGAGGAACTCGTGCAGGTCAACCTCCGTGCGCTGCGGCATCTGGAGCTGCACGAAGTCGAGGAGATCGCGCAGCGTGCGCAGCGGCAGCGGCGGGAACACGTGCTTCTCCTGGTACGATGCGAGAACGTGGCGCCGCTCGAGCGCGCGCTGCAGCGAGCTGATCATGTGCGGGAAACCGCGCTCGATTGGAGGAGTATCAGGTGCCCTGGGGACGGACGAGAACGCACGCCGCGCCAGGTGTTGCATGCGTGTGGAGGTGGTTCGCATCGGCATTGCACTTTGAGCTCTGACGCAGAAAAAATCTTCACACAATTGACGCCCTCTTCAAATACGCGACACTATTGGTGAATAATGTGGCTATTATGGATAAAAAACGACTCAAGATTGGCTAAAATACGGTTTATGGTGTTGATTGGATGAAATTATCACCAAGAGTTCGGGACTGAAGATTGTTGGAGGTCTCTGGCATGACTCTCTCATGCTTCGATCCGAGTCGCCTGGTGTCTAGGCTCGTTACGCTCAGCTGGTGTCCTCGACACTTCACAATAGTCAGCAGAGAAACCGGAGCACGGCCTCGTACACGGTCGACGGGACCTCCATCTGGCTCGCGACGCAGTTTGCCAGAAGCGTGACATTCTCCGACACGGCTTCGCGAAACACTGTTGCCTGGTACTCTGCCAGTCGCACAGCAGTATACAAACTGGCAGATGAGACTTCATACAATGACAACTAGAAAATCGTAGAGGTGATCGAATCTTTCTCACCTCGCAGCATCTCCTGGATGTCGAGTCGTTGCCAGTCGCGCGCGAGGTCGAGTGGCGTCGAGCCGTACTCGTCAGCGAGGAAAGGGTCGACGCCAGCGCGCAGGAGAATACGCACGATCTCTCCATGACCATTCCGGCACGCTGAATGCAGAGGTCCTTGGCCCTATCGTACAGTGTACCAAGTGGGAGACATAAGAGTTTTGGCACGGGAATGAAGAAGAAGGTTTGCTGGCTCAAACCCTCACTCGCTCGTACGTCATTGTCTCGCGTCTGAAGCTTCGCGTGGCGCTCCAGTAGGAGCTCAGCGGCCTCCTGACGCCCCCACGTGCAGGCGACGTGCAGTGCCGACTTTCCCTATCGAAACACACACACACAAGCAGCATCATCACGTCAGAATGCTTTATCTTGAGACGGGGGAGGCGAGACGGGAAGGTGTTGTAGGATTCTTCTCTACATCTCGTTGGCGCAGGTCCACGTCAGCACCATTTTCCAGGAGCAGCTCGAGCACTTCGACACACTGGTTCTGCGCTGCTACGCACAGCGCTCGATTCCCTTCCGTATCGGGTTCGTTCACGTCGTGGCTGCGAGCGATCCTGTTGAAAACCATACGCACACACATGAGCACACAAGCGTAAGTTAGAAGCAACAGAGTTCGCTTGTCAACGCTCGCCAGGGTAAACTTGAATTACCCCCCCCTCGCACCATTTCTTGACGACCTCGACCTGGTTGAGCGACGCTGCGTGCACGAACGCATCGCTGGGCTTGAACGCCGTCGCCAGCAGATCCACGTGGAAAGTCTGCGCATTCATCATGTAGAGCAGCGCCATTCAAAGCCATGATCATGAGAGGCGCGTGTGGCCTTGTGGCCCCAAGCAGTAAGCATAGTGAGCTCCACCAACCTTGACGGGACGCACGGGCTCGAATGCCCACATGACTGCTTGGCTGGTGCTTGCTCAATGTCGAGCGTAATCGTATTCGTCTCAGGCTCACACGGCAGATAGATGGATGAGTCCAAGGAATGTGTGGTTGACGTGTCGATGGCACTCCTCGAAATGACCAAGGCCGCGCCTGTTCACATCATCCAGGAATATCATGCACGCGCAATAGAGTAGCAACACCACAAAGTGATTGTTCCAAGTATCAGAGTTCATCTGTATGCATTACTTGTCGCCATTTTCGCTACTTGACGCCTTGTTGCTGTTGACCTATCGCTGGTTAAAGTTAATGGGGATCTGTTGGCGCGCGACGCGCTTATTCCGAGAGCCCTCACCCGGGTGCAGCGGCGGTCGGGACATCACCGTCCCGTCGATCGCCAGCATGGCCTCCGCCTCACTGAATATGTCGTCTCGACTCGCGAGCGTCAGTTTCTAATCACAAACAGGATAAGCCAGTCAAGTCATCGAACACATACTATGATCGTTAGACAACAATGACAGAGAGTGAAAAATGGACGTACGGGGTCCTGGCGATCGCTCTCTTGGGTCACGAGCTGAAACTGCAGCGGCGGCAGACGCACGCCGTACTCGTTCGAAATGGGCGGAAGCGGGATGCTGTTGCGCTTTTCGGCGAGCTCCATCGTCAACTAAAGGACAGTAGAGAAACACAAAACAGAGTGTTACAGTATAGGACACCATATATGAAGGCTGCCATTGCGTTCATGTACCTCTCGAGATGGCAACTGCGCGTAGTGGTGGTTAAGGCGCGACGCGATCGCGAGGCGAATGTCATCTGCATCGAGAGCCTAGCAACATACACAAACAACGAATGACACTTTCAGCATACTATGAAAGACACTGTGCACATGAACTTGACGCACACGTTCTCACCTGCTTCTCGGCATACATCGAATACTCTTGCGCGTCCAGCAGGATCTCCGTCACGTAGCCTACACGTACACGCAAGTAGATACAGCAAGATAATGCGAGTGAGTACTACACCTCTAGCTCACAATCGCGCATTTCATCAACAACAACATCAGAGAAGCGAGCCAAGTCACGTACGGTGCACAAACTCCTGGAGCTGGTTGACGACACGCGGATCGTGCTTCTCGGCGCCCATGGACTCGAGGATGAACTTTATCACCTGCGCATCCATGGGCAGCTGCTCCGTCGCGTCGCTCTCGTCGTTGTCGCCGTCGTCCTCGTGGATGCCCTTGAGGTTCTTGAGCTTGAGCGCGGCCTCACTCCCGATCATCGCGCTGTTCAAACCGCCTGCGCCGCCGCCACCAGAAGAGCTGCTGGAGAGCGCACGAGAGCCATTCGCCTTTGCGAGCGCGGCCGCAGATGAGGACAAAGAGCTCTTTGGCTTGCCCGAGCCGCCGGAGAGCGCCGCCGACGCACCCGAGAGTCCGTCCGATTTGCCCATTTTCGCTTTCTTGTCAGCTTTCCATAATGGAAAGCGCGGTGGAAGCGAGAAGATGGCACGGTGATTGCTCGTTTATATACGAATTGGTTAGTGTTACTGTGATGACTCTACAAGGTATGATTTGCATATTTATACTGTGATGCTCCGGTAAAGTACGAAGTGCACAAGTTGAAGCTGAGTTTCGTTTTTGGTTGTCCAAACAGACAAGCGGCGGGGTCGCATTGTGCAAAAAACATGGCGTCTAGCAAGCGTCCGAGCGCTGATGGCAATCGCGAAGCAAAGCAGCGCAAATCTAGTGACACCTCAGATCAAGGACGCCCCCTAAAGAGTGACGCATCGGATCAAGGACATCGCAAAGAGGTTGTTCAACGCGCTTCGACTAAGGAAGTCTTCCTGATGTTCCCGGGTCTCATGGGTGTGCTTCACAACACTCGGTCATCAATGGCAGGGAAGTTTCGCGATTGGGTGTACAAGCTAGCGTTCACTTTGGTGCTTGGAACGGAGAAGCAGATGAAAGAGATAATGGGAGTGTTGTGCAAGATCGGCAAGACCTTTCTCCAAGCGTTCATGAAGCTCGTGTCGAACGACCTCGCATGCATCTACCTCGTGGACATAGCGAAGCGAGTAGGCGATGCGAAGATCTACAAGTTCGGGCGTTCAGGCAAGATGAAGGATCGCTTCTACAACCACTCCTCGTTTGGAGATGGAACGCTGCTGGACACGATCATCTTCGCTCCCATCAACATGCTTAGTGAAGCAGAGACGATTTTGAAACAATCCATTGCCGCCGAGGCTCGCTATAACTACGAGGAAGTAGAGGAGTTCGACACGCTCAACGATGCGGACCGCAAAGCAACGGAGCCCAACGATGCGGACCGCAAAGCAACGGAGCTCATTAAGCTCACCAATGAAGACCGCACAGCTGTGCGTACGATCATGCGTACGATCGCAGACAAGTACAACGGTAGCATGACCATCCAGGCATCGAAGCATGATGATGAAATCAAAGAACTGAAGTACGCCCACCAGACTGATATCGACGGCCTGAAGAGCACGTACGAACTTAGTATCAAGGATCTGAAGTGCGCCATTGCTGTATTCAAGGAGCAAATGGAGACAGCGAACGAGCGAGTGCGGACAACAGAGTTGCGATATGAGAAGCAAATGGAGATCGAGAAGCTGCGACTCGAGAAGCAAATGGAGTCAGAGAAACAACGACTTGAGATCGAAAGACAGCGACTTGAAATCGCTCAGCTGAAAGCTGCGGCATAAGTCAACGCCAAGGACAGACAAATCGAAGCGTTGCAACGAACTACCGAAGCGCAAAACACACGCATTCTAGAACTCGAGAAGCTCAACCGTCAATTGAGCATGAGATTTCTTGGAGCAGAGTAGCGTCCGCCCCGCTATCGGACACTGGGACGATTTCATCAGCTAGAGTCACACGCAAACTCACGAAGCGGAGTGTCACGGCTTCGAAGTCCGAGTCGTTTGGAGAACTTCATCGCTCGAGAGCGAGATCAATTGTAGTGATCTGTCAGCAACAAAAAAAGTGAGTGGATGCGTGTCATTCCCGATGATGTACCAGTGACTTTCAGTGTACTTGATGTTTGTATGTCCAAGTGCAAACTTGTGCCACATGGCTCATGAATCTACTTGTGCGTATGCTTATGAGCTGGTATTCACTGAGACAGTATGTTCAGGGATTCAATAGGTGGGTATGGATGGTCACTGTTCTGAGTGTGGATCAGTGATAGGATATGTTCTTGAGTATTATTCACTGATACCAAAGCTAATCAGTGAATTCACTTTTTGGATCACATTGCATTATGACGACTCCAGAAACAAGTCCCTTTCAACGCATTCCCTCTTACAGTCACTGCGCACAGAATAAGACCAGCGACAGGGTACGTTCTTGAACGGATACAAAGGACGGTCTCATGACATGTAAACGTAACTGCGTTTCTTGGTGGGAGGGGCATTTTCCCAGTGGAAGATTTGCATCCAGTCGTATCAACGCCATTACTGTATGTGGCATTTGCATTTTCAAGCGCAGCCAAACGACAACTGCACGTTCGCCAACTTGTTTTGTTTCTTTGGCTCTGCGAAGAGCGATGAAGTCGACCAAGCGCAAGCGTCCGCCAGACGACTCGGACTTCGAAGCCGTGGCGCCCCGACCCACGAGTCTGCGCTTGTGTTCCCGGGAGCTACCGCGCCTGTGCTCTGTCAAGCGTCTGCGCGTGACTCCAATAGACGAGATCGTCCCAAAGAGCGACAGCGAGCCGAAACAAAAACGCTCATCGGGAACATGGCGTCCATTCAAGCAACGTCTGCGCGATGCAGTCGGTCTCCTTCGGGCACTCTTCTTCGTCAACTTCGACGACGAGCGCGTGTGTTTGAGACTGTGAGGCTTTCTCCAGTTCAAGCAGTGGACCGTGTCCTGGATGGCGTTACTCAAGTTCAAGACGAGACTCTACACCTCTATGCAATCCGCCATTGAAGACCTTCAGAACGTCATGCCTACGAGCTTGAAGGAAGATCTCAATGAGCCCGAGCTCCTGACGGCATTGTCAACGATCTTCGCGCACATCCTTCGCGGAGATGTCACCGAGTATCGACCACTCGTGGATAAGCTGACGCCAGGACGACTGCTGATGATGGAGCGACTCCTTGGTACGGTGTACACGGACGAGCTGTCGAGAGGCGGTGCGCTGCGGGACCTCGAAGGCTTCCGGTCGTGGTTTGCGCTACGCAAGCGCACGCCTGAACGACTGATCAACCGCTCTCTCGCCGAGCTCCAAAAGTCCCCGCACATTCCAGATTGGATAGTGGACGAGCGCGACCACATTGCTGCGCAAGGTGCTTTCGTGATGAAGGCGGAGCGTGCTCAAGAGACAACGGAGCTGACGGCGAATCGGAGAAACCTGACCAAGGATCGCAAGGAACGACAAGAGCGGAACGCGTGGTCAACCGACGACGAAGTGGAGTACGAGCGAGCACTTCAAGCTATCAAGGAGGAGAACAAGTCACTGCTCGCCGAGAAGCTGCTGCTCCAACGGACTCGCAAGTATCGCCTGTTCCCGACTCGATCGCAGCAGAAGACACTTCGACAATTCATGGGCACGTGTCGCTGGACGTACAACCAAGCCGTCGCGCACTTTCGAAAGACGAATGACTTCAACGCGATCAACCTCAAAGCTCTCTACGTGACGAAGAAGTCCAAAAAGACGCTCGTGTATCCCGAAGGCATGGGTCCTCCGCCAGAGTGGGCACATGAAACGCCGAGCTCATCGCGTGGTATCGTAATGCGTACGTTCCAGACGAATGTCAAGAGCGCGCTCAGCAACCTGAAGAACGGCAACATCAAGAAGTTCAAGATCCAGTTCTCCAGCAAGAAGCAGTCTCCTGACTTTACGTTCGGTGAAGAAAGTAATAACGCCAAGATCAAACAGAACGGGTCTGCGTTCTACCTCTCGATCTCCAAGTTGAAGAATATCCGAGTGAAGATGGACGCGCTCGTGACGATCGACAGCGAGATCGACATCCTCTACAACAACGGCTTCTAGTATGTGGCCATCCCTGAAGTCGTCGAGCCAGACTCGTACGAGTATAGAGGCACGTGCATCGCGTTGGATCCCGGCACGAAGGCCTTTATGACTGGCGTGGACCTCGAAGGGAACGTGCTGGAGTTTGGTTGTGACACCAAGACTCGTCTAAACGCGATACGGAGTCGTCAGGCAACCGCCCAGAGCACGATGGCTAAGTTCAAGAATCAAAAGACCAAGAGCAAGCGGTGGCAGTATCGGGCGTACGCGAAAGCCAAGCGTACGTTTCTGAGCTGCACGGCCAAGCTGAAGAACCTCGTCAGAGAGCTGCACTACAAGACGTGTGCGTACCTGACCAAGCACTACGACGTGATCCTGCTTCCAATCTTCAAGACGAAGGAAATGGTGAAAAAAGCAGCGCGCGCAACCACGGCTTCAATAAGAGCATGCTGAGCCTGAACCACTACAAGTTTCGTCAACTCATGCAAGCCAAGTGCAAGGTGAAGGGCAAGTCTGTGGTGGTGTGCTCGGAGATGTACACGAGTCGAACGTGCGGACAGTGTTACCGTCTGCATGTGAAGCTCGGCAGCAACGACGTGTTTCAGTGTCCTCACTGCGAGTACAGTGCGGGTCGGGACGCGAACGCTGCGTTGAACATCCTGCGCTACGTGTGCGCGGGATCGTTGCAAGTCCACTCATAGGAGTTGTGATTACCGGACTACAGCGGGCGTCTTTGACGCGCGCGGCAGCTTGCTAGTTCTCTAGCATGCTGTTGTGAAAAGTCTACGCGGACTTTATGTTTGATGTAGCTTACTGTAGTGAGCGCTATCAGTGGGTATGTAGCAACGCCCATCTACTTACTTGTCCGCAATGCCACCGGACGTGAGCTTGAGCGGGTCCAAGTGCTTGTCGAGCTCGGCGGCCGAGAGGTCCGTGAACTCCATGGCCACGTCCTTCACGGACCGGCCCTCTTTGTACGCGGTCTTGGCGATCTTGGCGCCCATTTCGTAGCCCACGATCGGGTTCAGCGCGGTCACGAGGATCGGGTTCTTGCCCACGAGCTCCGAGATGCGCTCTTCGTTCACGGCAAAGCCCGCGATCGCCTCATCCGCGAGCAAGCGGCACGCGTGTGACAGCAGGAAGAGTGACTGCAGCACGCTGTTAGCGAGCACGGGGAGCATCACGTTGAGCTGGAACGAGCCCGACTGGCCCGCGATCGTCGTAGTGATGTCGTTGCCCATGACCTGCGCACACACCATCGTGACCGACTCTGGGATCACCGGGTTGATCTTGCCGGGCATGATGCTCGAGCCAGGCTGCAGCGCCGGGAGCACGATCTCGCCCAGACCGGCGATCGGACCCGAGTTCATCCAGCGCAGGTCGTTCGAGATCTTCATGAGGCTCACGGCGAGCACCTTGAGCTGCGCACTGAGTTCCACGATCGAGTCTGGAGCGCTCAGCGCCTCAAAGAGGTTGTCATTCTGCTCGAACGGCGCGTGAAGCTGCGTCGAGAGGATCGCACACACCTTGGGGCCGAACTGCGGGTGCGCGTTGATGCCCGTGCCGACAGCAGTGCCACCGATCGCGAGCAGACGCACGCGCTCCAGCGCCGACTTAACGCGCGCGATGTTCTTGGAGATCTGTGACGACCAGCCGCTGAGCTCCTGCGCGAGCGTCACCGGCATGGCGTCCATGAGATGCGTGCGGCCGGTGATCACGACGCGCTCGACAGTCTTCGCCTTGTTATTGATCACCGTCACGAGGTGCTCCATGGCCGGAAGCAGCGACTCGCTCGCCTCCAGGTACGCGGCGACGCTGATCGTCGTCGGCATGATGTCGTTCGAGGACTGCGACATATTCACGTGGTCGTTCGGGTGCACCTTCTTCTCCAGCTTTCTGTACATGCATGCGCACACGTCACATGCGTTAGAATACACAGTACTTCTTTACCACCAACATTATGAAAAAATAAAGCGCACCTGGTGGCCAGCGTCGCAATCACTTCGTTCAGGTTCATGTTGGTGCTCGTGCCGCTACCGGTCTGGAAGATTGAGATCGGGAACTGGTCCTTGTAGCTCTCATAGTCGTTCACGATCGCGTCCACGGCGCCGTTGATCGCATGCATCATGTCAGCGTCGAGGAGACCCAGCTCGTTGTTCGCGGTCGCGCACGCCTTCTTGACCTTGGCCATGGACGTGATCAGGCGCGGCGTGAACGGGTGGCCGAACGGGAAGTTGTCCACGGCGCGCTGCGTCTGCGCCGTGTAGAGCGCGTTGATCGGCACGTTCACGACGCCCATGGTGTCGTGCTCTTGACGGAAGGCCATCTTGATTGGTGCTCGGTCTGTCGTCTGTGGAGCTTGGAGCTTGGTGAGGTGGCGCGTGTCTGACAGGCGGCAGTTTGCGAAATGAAAGGAGCGGTTTTGCTTTTCACTCTTTTCTGCTTGGGCGTGAATCGTGAATCCGGTTCTGGAGTGACGAGGATGGGCTCTGAAATTTACAAGGTGAGAACCCAGACTCAGAAATGATTCGTATTGTGGAACGCGCTGTGGAACGCTCTGATGTGGAACGTAAAATGTATCCACTTTGGTTGGCTAGAATGGGTTCAAATTGACAGCCTCATGCTTCGTTCTACTGATGATGAAGGCTTCTCTATGAGCAGTAGCTAATACGCTTATCGCCACGCGAGCAGCAGACAGTTCTCGATGCTGTCGCCTTCCTCGCAGTAGTGCACGAGCTGCGTCTTGAGCTGGAAGCGCTCGAGGTACGCGGCGCGGCCGGCGTCGAGGATGCGCTTGCACTTGCGTCCGAGCACCACGCGATCTGCTTTGCTGCTCACATGAACACACACACAAGTCAGCCTGTGCGTACTCACATACACAAATCAGCCACATAGCTCTTCAATACGCACCTAATGCCGAGAATGTGCGCGACCGCATCTCCCTCGAGCCCCATGCCGCACGTCGCCCACGACGTCATGCTCGTGAGCAGATGGAACTCATTTTCTTGGAAGCCCTGCTGCACGAAGAACTCCGAAGCCACGTAGTCTTCCCAGGCGCAGACATGGTGGCAGCAGAGCGCGACAGCGAGTCCCTGGAAGTAAGGGCTCACCGAGGTAGCAGTATCGTCGCTTTCGCTCTTTTCGGCCACTCTCGGGAGCGTCTGTGTGATCGCACGCAAAGATAGGTCGGTCGCGACGCCGCACAGATGCTTGGACATGCACACGACGGACTTCTCAACGACCTCCTCCATACCGGCAAAGTTCAAGTGGCGGATGTCGATCTTCGCACGCATCACGAGCTTTCTCGACTTCTCTGCCTCGCCTGCCGACTCTAAGCTCTCAATGAACCGATCCGCCTTCCCGCGAGTGTGTGCGCGGTCGATGAGCACGTATACGCTGTCCTTAAAGGTCTGCGCAAGCGCAAACGACAGCATGCCCCGTCCAGCGCCAAGCTCAACGAACGTCGAACTCTCGTCCAGCAGCTTGACGCGCTCCATGTGGCCGATGATCGATGCCTGTTGCTCAATGTGGCGCAGGATGTTCTTCGCAGCGCCAGCCTCTTTCTTCTCAGCGTACAGCGCATCGCAACACGGGTGCGTGAGCTTCTGTAGCGGGATCTCGCCCACGCACTTGTCGTACGCGGCGTGGATGCGACGCGCCAGGTCCGCGAAATCAATCGCCAGCTATAAAGGACAACAGCCATCGAGCAATGTAATTAGTGGCGATTCGAATACACCTCTTAGCCACAAGCATGTAAGATGTACCAGCTTGTTGATGAGCCCCTGCTCCTCCTTCATAGTCAACCCAGTGTGCTCTTCAGCTTCGGTCTCCGCCTCGGCATCCTTGGGCTCATCCTCGCCTTCCACAACAGCAGCAGCAGCACTTGTCGCTGACGCATCAACATCACAATGCGTGCCAGAGTTGATGTTTTCCGTGTAGTACGGCAGCAACTTCATCGCGTTCGCGTCCTTGACCTTATTGCACACGAGCACGTGCTTCTCCAGGTCGTACTCGTACACCGTGTGACGCTTGTCGATGGGGCACGGGAGGCGCTTGCGGAAGCCGGCGCCAAACTTCTGCGCCTTCTTGCTCGCGACCTTCGCGTCCGCAGGCAGGTGGTTACCGCAGAAGAGTGCGCCATTAATTCTACACACAGACCACACACTCGGTTGTCATGAATACCAACAGCTCCATACACTAGCGCCGAAACAAAGCGCACCTCTCCATGTTGCAGAAGCGGTTCTTGCGCACGAGCTTGAACATGCAGCGGTCCCAGTCGCCGGCCTCCATGGCCGCGTGCTTCTCCTTCTTGCGCTGCTTCTTCAGCAAGAACGCCTCGCTCTCCGGCGCACCTACGGTACCTGCGGCTGCTGTCGACTGCTGGTGCGCGCGCTTGCGTTCATTCTCGCTGCTGCCGCCGTCTACTGGCAGCTCGCGCGCGTCGGCCTGCATCTCGAATCGGCAAGCAAGTCGGAGTGGCACGTGAGTTCGACTCGACCAAACAAACCAACCCGATCACAATTATATTGTTTTTGACAATATTTTTGACGAGCTGCGTGCATCACAGAATTGGTCAAAATGGCTGTCCGAAACAATATAAATAGGGCGATTGGCTGAAAATGTGAAGGGTTTGGAGCTACTCGTTTTCGGCTCATTGACAGGCATATCCGGCGCTATGGCGGATGCACGCGAGCTCAACGCAGAGCTGCAGGTACAGCCACAGTCGCTTCTGTAGCTACAGTAATGAATGCATTGGTACTTACGCATATTGTTGCTGTATCTGTGCGCAGGCAGAGGAGCTCGAGGTGCTACAGGTACGTCACGCGCTTCCACACACACGCACCCTTCCTGACATTGGACACAAATGCTGACCATAATGCGCCAATTACAGTCCATCTACGAAGACGACTTCCAGTTCAAAGAGAACTTTGACGACAAGGACGGTGGCGTGCGATGCTTTACGATCGCGATCCCGGGCCCGCACGCGATCCAGCTGCTGGTGCACCTGCCGCTCGGGTACCCGACGGCAGACGCGCCGATCGCGGAAGTGTACGAGTCCTTCGGGCTCACGAACGCCCAGCGCACGCAGATCATCCACGACCTCGTGAGTCTCAATCTGTATATATGTTGTTGATCTATAAACAGCCACATTGACGATATAGCCCTGTGGTATCTCGCAGGACGCAGTGTTCCAGCGATCGAACGGCCAGGTGTGTCTTTACGAATGGGTGGAGAGCGTGCGTGAGCTGTACGCAAACAGCGACGTCGATCTCTCTACGCTCTCCATTAACGACTCGAGCAACACAGCGCAGCAACATCCAGGCAATGGTGAAACTCATCCAGACCGACAAGAGACAGCAACAATACCCCCGGCGCCGCCAACAGTCTCATTCGTCTCGGACCCGCAGACGCTGCGGCCGCGCGTACGCACAGCCCAGGCAGTGCGCGACCCAGAGCGCGAGGCCCGGCTCGCGCCGCTGATTTTCCACGGGCGGCCGTTCACGGACCGTAAGAGCACGTTCCAGGGCCACGCGTGTCCCGTGCACTGCGTCGAGGACGTGCGGTCGTTCCTCGCGCTGCTGCTGGACGACCGCAAAATCGAGCGCGCGATCCACAACATGCTCGCGTACCGGATCGTGGGCGACTTTGTCGTCAAAGACAACGACGAGGACGGCGAGGACGCGGCTGGCAGCAAGCTCTCGCACCTGCTCGAGCTCACCAAGGCCGAGAACGTCGCGGTCGTGGTCACGCGCTGGTTCGGCGGCATCCTGCTGGGGCCCGACCGCTTTAAGCACATCAGCACGGCGGCGCGCGAGACGCTCGAAGAAGGCGGGTTCCTCGCGCTCAACCACAGCCAGAAGAAGAAGGGCAAAAGATAGGACCAGCACCTGCAGCAGTGAGCCACTTGATACAGAGAGGAGCCTGTTGGTGGTGTGAGTGTGCCTGATTGAAGACCCATGTAGAGTGCAATGCAATACGCCAGTGGCAGAAAAGGGGACGTGGAAGTCTCTCATAAAGTCGGAAGTCTCTCATAAAGTCTCTCATAAAAGGACCTTTTTCTGCTAGGACGAGGTTGATGTTGGTGACGGTACTGCTCCATGTGGCTGGCGCGTGGACACACTATTGGCCTGTAATCAAGCTTGGCATGCTGGGCGAATCATGAAGACGAGACGAGGCTCGCACAGAGCCAGAGAGCGTGTGCGTCATCTTCAAGTCGAACTTTGCACGCTGGCCACTCAAACTGTCCAGCGCCAGCTGTACCCGATGCCAATCAACGAACCAGCAAGCAAGGATCTTGATCGCCACCAGCGCGCTGATACTCTTCTAATCCCTGCCGTTCAATGCCGAGCGGGCATCTCGCAAAAGTATCACTGAGTCTTGATGCAGAGAGATGAACGCCAGACTTCTTGTGTTGCTGGGCTGCTGCTTGGATGCGTCGTGTTAAATCCCACGTCACTCGGTGCGTCATCAACAATGTAAACTAACTCTTCACTTGTTATGTGTTTTTCTGGTTTTGCTATTTTACACTTGAATAAAGTAACGGTATAGAGAATTTCTAGAATATTTGTGCTGCATTATTTTATCCGCTCAATTCAAGACAGAAGCACCACTAACTCTATTATAACGGACAGAATAACAATAAAACCCACATGCTTCACAGTACAATCGACGATTGATTTGGTTTGACTATGACATAGTAAAACCCATTGACAAGCCTCTTGTTTGATGCTCATGACTGACTGCCCTCGCCAGCAGCAGTTCATTTCCAAATCGTCCGCCAACCGCAGAGGACGACCGCTTGACTATCTCACAATCACAGCCACCATGCTAGCCTCCACGCTCGTCAAGACGCTCGCGCAGCGCCGTGCGCCTGCCGTCACCACCTCCGCATCTGCCGCCAGCCAGCGCTTCATCAACTCGACGGCGACGCTCTTCGATGACGGCGCCGGTGCACAGCTGCACCCGGCCGACCTGAGCAACAAGCTCCTGCAAGCCCCGCACACAGTCGCGGTCATCGGCGCGCCAATGACGTGTGCGTTACTCTCTCACGATGAGCTGCTGTGCTATATGTGGTGTGTACTCATTTTTTCTTGTCTGTGTCCATGCAGACGGCCAGCCGCATCTCGGCACGGACTCCGGCCCAGACCTCCTGCGCGAGGCCGGGCTCCACAAGCAGCTCGTGGAGCTGGGCTGGTCGGTCGAGGAGACCGGCAACCTTGACTTCCTGTCGCCAAAGAAGGGCGACCCCGTGATTGACCCTCTCTACGGCCGTGCCAACAACAGCTACGCAGGTACGCTTGCTTGCTTGTGTAGCCAATTGATTGCATTCGGTCGTTCGTTGAAGCTAAATGTAATGTGTATCATTTTGCCTCTCATAGTCGGCAACTCGCTGCGCCAGATCAAGGAGGTCTACGAGCAGAAGGCGAACGAAGGCAAGTTCTGCCTGGTGCTCGGCGGCGACCACACGATCGGTGCCGGCTCGCTCGCGGGCATGCTCTCGGTGCATCCGGACGCCGGCATCATCTGGGTCGACGCGCACGCAGACATCAACACGCCCGACTGCTCGGTCTCGGGCAACATGCACGGCATGCCCATCTCGTTTGTCATGAACGGCCTGGTGGACGTGTCCAAGATCCCGGGCCTCGAGTGGCTCGTGAACGGCCCGACCATGAAGCCCGAGCAGCTCGTGTACATCGGGCTGCGCGACCCGGACGTGGCCGAGCGCCGCATCATCCGCGAGCTCGGTATCAAGTCGTTCACGATGCAGGAGGTGGACCGCTACGGCATCGGCAAGACCATGGAGATGGCGCTCGACCACCTCGCGGCCAAGAAGGAGCGCCCGCTGCACATGAGCTACGACATTGACGCCGTGGACCCGCTGCTGGCGCCGTCCACGGGCACGCGCGTGCGCGGCGGCCTCACGTGGCGCGAGGCGCACTACGTCGCCGAGGCCGTGGCCGAGACGAACCTGCTCTGCGGCCTCGACATGGTCGAAGTGAATGCGGAGCTCTCGCCTGGCAAGGGTGCGCAGCTCACGGTGGACATGGCGCTCTCACTCATCGCGTCGGCGCTGGGCAACCGCATTCTCTAGTTGTTTTTTCGTAAGTACTATGTAGCTAGCGGTAAGCGTCTTGTACAAATAGACGTATAGCTAGGAGAAAGCACCAGTAAGTGTCGAGAGCGATGCGTGAGAACCATAGAAATACGATTGCTTTTCTTCATGCTCATGGTGGTCAATGTTGCTGATACCAAAGGACTCAGGTGCGTTGATACTACGATTCGTTTGCCACTTCAGTATCAAATGCGCGACATCAAAGTATCAAATGCGTGATACCAAAGTTTCAAATCGGACTTGCTTACCTTTATTTTTTATACCTCTATATTGCCGCTTACCTTCAGGATATTATATTCTATGTTGAAAAAGCACGTATCAATTTGGGAGGTTGCCTGTATCATAAATATACCCCATATCAAAGATATACTTTATACCATACCAGTTAAAATTTGCCCCATTAGATAATGTGACTTAGTGTCACTCGACCACCAGAACTAAAATCGACGATGCCGTGGACAGCGAACAACAACCAGGCGGGCGAGATCCGCGCGCCGGCGATCACGGCGGCGCTGCGCCAGAAGCAGAAGCTGCTCGAGGGCGGCACGCACCTGCTGCGCACATACTCGCAGTCACTGCGCGTGGCGGCGCTCGAGGACGTCGCGGGCGTTGACCTGCACGCACTGCGCTACTGCGCGCTGCTGCACCCAGAGGACTTCCCGACCACACTGCAGCAGGACGAGGATGGCAATGCAACCAGCAGTAGCAGCCGCGTGGAGTTTATTTACCCGCGACTGCACGCGCAGTTCGTGGTACCCGTGCGTGCGCATGTGGGCGTGGCGCGCGGCCACGCGGCGCTCTCACAGGTGCAGATGATCAACCTGGAGCTCTGCGTGGGTCAGGTCGAGAGCTGGACGCTCTTCCAGGAGCGCGTACCGGTCATTAACGCGATCGCGATCGAGATCCGTCCACTGAAGCCGTTGGTACCATCAGTATCAACTGATACCAATGCACCAGTCACCGCCAGCAAGGTCGTGACGGACGCGAACGAGTTCGCGACGGCGTTCGCCAAGTACACGTGGCAGCGCATCTTGACTGAGAACGAGCGTCTCGTGCTGCACTTCAAGGACGGCCGCGACTACTTTGTGCGCGTGCTTGAGATCGACGCTGAGGACGAATGTGAGACGGACTTCACGATGCCCGACTCGTTCCGCGGCGTCGTGGACGATGAGACGCAGGTGTTTGTGTCGGCTGACAGCGCGGACGACGACGCGTTCTTCACGCTCGAGAACGCTGCTGCTGCACCATCGACCAGCAGCAGCCTCGCGGCCATGCGCTCGGACGTCGTGACGGTGCTCACGAGCGACGAGGAGGAATTCCCGGTCAAGAAGAAGCTGCTCTTCCCGTGCATCAAGCTCTCGTCGGCCGTGTTGTCAGGCAAGGGTGTGCACAAGGACTCGTCCACGACCATCGACGTCGATGTCGACTGCCTTACGTTCGACCGCGTGCTGCTGTATCTTGAGCACGAGGCACGGAACGACGGCGACGAGTTCCAGTTCGATCCGTCGTACGCCGAGGAGCTGCTCACGGCGGCCACCAAGCTCGGCTGCATCGGGCTCCAGGACATCTGCAAGCAGCGCCTGGGGGAATTCGAGACTCGCGTGCGCAAGGAGGCGATCCGTTGGGAAGAGGTTGTGCGCCGCAACACCAGTGGTGAAGTATGGCTCGTGATGATCGGCATGGTCTTTGACGTCACGCGGTGGTTGCCTGAGCACCCGGGCGGATCCGTCATTATCCCCGAGCAGGCCGTGAACGTCGACTGCACCGTCATGTTTGAGATCTACCACTCGAGTCGCCAGTCGTTCCGGTACCTCAAGCAGTTCTACATCGGCGAGATCGAGAGCGCGGATCTGGCGCTCGTGCCAAGCTCGAGCGAGAAGCCCTCGGACGCCTTCATTGAGGAGCTCAAGCAGGTAACGTCATATGATGCTGTGATGTTGTATTGCTTGCCTATGGTGGCTGTGCGTCTCATGGTTCGTTTGTGTTTGATGGTGTTGTTGTCTGTAGTACACAACGTGGCGCATCACGCCCCAGATCAGCACGTACAAGAGTTTCTAGAGCGTGCCACTCGCGCATTCATTTATACAGCAACTAGGTTTCACATTGTACATAAGGTTGCCTTCTCTGTTTACTAACTCCATGTTTGAGCAACGTCTCCCTCTCTGTTGTACTCCTAGAGCCCGCTGTTGACCCCCACTGTCCGCGTGGGGCATTGAGGAAGGTGTTTGGCATTGCGAACTACACAGACCGCCTGCGATGTGTGCGTCGTGAGCTCTTGGCCAGCCGCATATTGTCCATATGAGACGGACAGTGGCGATGCCGAGCCAAGTGGACAGTAGCTGGTGTCCGAGCCACACGCATGCTGATAGCGACTCGGAGATCCAGCAGCGCACCAGTATCCAGGAGCACAGGGCGAGCAGTTGATCCCGTTCTGGGAGTACGAGCCCGCTGGACACGGCGACTGGGTCGACTTCACCGACCCAGATGGACAGGTGTAACCATCTTGACACTTACCCGAGCACTTTGAAGTGAACAACCCCGTTGTCCCGCCGTACGTCCCAGTTGGACACTTGTACGCAACGCCACCGACGCAGTAGCTGCCCAGCGGACAGATGGTCTGGTCGATGCGCAGGTTCCCAGGCGCTGCGGAGAGAACCGTGAAGTACCCAGTACTCACTGGTGTGGGAATCGCCGAGCCCGGTCGACAGAAGGCATTTCTCGAGGCACACGGCTGCTTCAGGAAGTCCGCCGTACCAATGGGGCTAACCACAGTCGTCAATATGCGAGGTATCAGTCAATCAGCACCAGTGTCGAGTAATACGTTCCAACCAGCCAGTCAATTAACCAGCATGGACTCACCAGAAGTACCCAGCGGGACACGGCGCGCTGCATGCGACCGTCTGGAGCCCTTGGCTGTTGCCGTAGACTCCCGCGGGACAGCGTTTCTTGACGCCTCCAATGCAAAAAGCGCCTTTCTCACAGAGCTTTTGTGCGGATCGCGTCGTCTGGTTGGCTGCTGCGAGCATGTTGCCGTCAATGTACGCGTCTTCCAGTGCGCCTGAGCCCTGAAGATCAACACCCGCGCTGGGCGTCCACGTCGTGTAGAAGCCACTTGAGACGCTGGTCGGCGTCGATGACCCCACGGGGCAGAACACGTTGACGACGCCGCATGGGACCGGATCAGCTGACGCGAGCGGACAGAAGAAGCCTGCGGGACATGGTGATGGCGCGCAGACTGTGGCTGCGCCGACCTGGGTACACTGAGACGAGCAGGCGACTGTGGTGAGTCCCAGCGAAGACCCGAGCGTCCCCGCTAGACATGGCTTGGGAACGACCGTGCCACTCTCGCTGGTCCACACGTACAAATACGTGAGCGAGTGAATAGCATGCCCAGCTTATGGTGACACACGGTGTTCGGTACTCACCAGTAGTACCCACGAGGGCATGGGCCGCTGCAGTGCGCGTCTGTGAGTCCAAGCTGATTGCCATACGTTCCTGGAGGACACGCAGGTGGATGGCCCGTCGCCAGTGGACAGTAGAAGCCCTTGGGGCACGCGCCAGTGCACTGAGCAGTCATGAGTCCGTACGCTTCGCCGTAGAAACCCTCTGGACATGGGTACCGGATGCCCAGTTGGCAGAAGTAGCCTGGCTCGCACATCTTTTGCTCAGACGCGGCGTTCTTGGTGCTCATATCTGAGAGCTGCTTATCGTCACTAGAGTCCTGTGAAGCTGAGACAATGGTGTAGTACTCGTCGCCCACGGGCTTCCGCGAGGCTGAGCCTGGAGGACAGAAGTAGACCGAACGGCCGCACGCGTTCTGCCGCGCTGACGTCGAGCCTGGTGGGCAGAAGTAGCCGCCAGCGCACTTGCCAGAGCACTGAGGCTGTGTAAGCCCCGGTCGTTCGCCAAAGGTTCCTCCGGGGCAAAGCGAGCACTTGATGCCGTCAAAGTACACCCCAGGGCTGCACGCGAGTGCGTCGACGATGAGAACATGCCTGGGAGTGGCGATGAAGGTGACGATACAAGCGAGGATAAGGCGAATGCTGGCTGACATGTTGCTCCATTAGTCAGTTGTCTGTTCCTTTGTGACGAGGGCGGTGTGGATCATGAAGAGGCGCGACGTCGGTTAGCAGTTGGCTAGTTTCGAGAGGTGACGACGAGCTGTGGATGGACATATTGGAGCAAAACATAATACGGATGGACAAGGCGGTGCTGGATGAAGAGCAGATCGTGGCGATGCGCTCCAAGGCGCTGAGTCTACTCAAGAGCAAGATGAAGCACAGTCGCTCCGTGAGAGGCGCGCATTCTCAGCACAAGCAGCTGTCTGAAGATCAACCGGAGTCAGCTGCCACTCACCAAAATGAGAATGGTGCCAGCCGACGGTCGGAACATGGAGATGAGAGTGTGACGAATCAATCGACAGCAGCTGGTGGCCCTGACAAATCACCAGATGAAGAAGCGCAACGTGTGGCCAGCACACCTTTCAGAAGCGAAAGCAGCTGCAACCAGAGGGAGGAAGAAAGCAAGCTGTCGATCGCACAGCTCAAGCAGCAGACCGTGGTCGTCTATGCCAAAAGACGGACGGAGCCAACCACCCACAACAGAGTGTCGCCTCCAGCTACAACCACAAGCTGTGGCTGTATTGAGTCGAGCCAAGAGACCAGCACACCACCAGAGATCGTGTCCGAGCCAGCCCAGCAGCCACAACAACAGCAAGAAACTGCCAAGAGCCTCACGAAGCTGGTGGTGAAGTGGTCGTGTGGAGTCTGCAAGCGCGAGTGCATCCCGATCCGAGAAGAGAGCCGCTGTCTATGGTACGTTTCTTATGTGTATGTGTGTCAGTGTTGCTCGCCATTGGTACCAACTGGCCTACTAACTGAGGTTCTCGGGGTCGAATCTGTCTGGTTTATAGTGGACACCGATACAAGGAGCACCCGTCCGCTGTCTCCGACCCGCGCGTGAGGAACAAAGCATCGTTCCGGCCCTTTGCGTGCACTTCGGCCAAGTGCACGTGCAAAAAGTTCTTCTACATCGTGGCCGAAGGCGCGTGGATCCTGCGCTGCCGCTGCAAGCACAAGCACATCGAGCATGACCCGAGCGGCACGCCTTTCAAGTGCAGCAAGCCCAAGTGCGGCTGCTCGGGCTTTGACAGGTACTACTGCTCAATCATGGTGTAGACTACGAGCCATGGACTGAAATGACTGACTCACGTGCGCTGTGTTGTGTGTGACACTGCTAGCCCGTGGATCTGCAACTGCAACCACCCGTGGGACGCGCATAGCCAGGAGAGCGTGGAGAAGCAGCTCAAGCCGCTGCTCGAGCGCTTCCAGGAGCAGTGTGAGGTCCAGGAGCTTTGCGCCGTGCAGAGAACGGATCTTTTGGCCGAGCCACTGCTTCAGTTCTGAAGTTTTTTTTCAGTGAGAAAAGCCGGACGAGCTGATCTCTTCGTGGGAGACTAACGGGTACGTAATCGCTGCTGGTGGGTGTTGGTGTTTCGTGGCCATTCACATGATGGAGCTGTAGAGTACTGCACAGAGCAATCAGATCAGGCGCACGCCGAAAGTCGAGCGGATCGTTCGTGGCTCTGCGTTCATTGAGAGACCGCTCGAATGAAATGCTTTGGCAGCCGACAGGTGGACGCAGCGTTCCACGAAAGCTGAAGTGATGATCCTACATAATGAGCGCTATCTGGCTCGAGTGGCTTTGGATTTTTGATTACTTTGCGTCAATGTCTCCTGGAAACTCCATGAACGCCGGCTTTTTACGGCGCTCGTGCTCGTGGCGCTGGAGCGGTTTGTGTAGGAGCGAGGCGCTCTTCGACGATCGAAATGAGCGGCTCCGGAGCGAGACGCCTGCGAGCGAGCTGGAGTTCAAAGTAATCACTCGATCTCGACCTCATCAATGCGAGAGCGAGACCGAATCCTCTCGCAGCAGCATACATCCATACTTGCCTAGTTGACACACACTAAATGTGAAGCTAACTGCTGAGATGCCTCCAAAGTGTCAGCAATGGCGCTAATGAACCACTCTTCTCAGTAATGTGAGAAGCTCACTGTCAACAAAGAGTCCAAGAGGGAGCACTCTGCTGTGCTGCGGTCGTCACTACTGACTGGCTACAAACCTGCACCAGCGTCAAGCACCGATAGAGAGAGCACCAGTGTGGCGGGTCTTGCCTTTGAAGTTGGAGAAGGAGAGATCCGTTTTGCGAACGAGGTGCGCAGAACCAGAGCACCAGTCCGTCAGGAGCTCCATTCTGCAGGCGAGCTCCGACTCCAAGTTCAAGGAAGTCGGTGTAGAGCTAGGCGTAGGGTTGCTTTCCATGCGAACAAATAGGTATCCTCAACAACAGCATTGTTGTATTTTGAGCGATACAATCTGAGCGTAAATTCTGATTAGACATCAGCACATGGCAGCAGGTATGCAACTAGAGGGGCTGTGTTCGGTTGTGCCACACCGTTGCTGGCCATTTCATGTGATGTGTGATGAGCTCGCCTGTGACTCACACAAAAAGTTTGACAAGACAGCAGCGAGCCGGTTAGCTAACACGGCGGACCTCCTGGCTGCATCCCGCTCGCTCGACAGCACAGGCAGGCGGCACTCGGGCATTCGCCAGCAGCACAACGCAACTCGTAGCGTAC
Organism: Globisporangium alternatum; assembly: GCA_023334315.1. Lineage (NCBI taxonomy): Eukaryota > Oomycota > Peronosporomycetes > Pythiales > Pythiaceae > Globisporangium > Globisporangium alternatum. Next base: position 35,127 of record JAASGT010000038.1, on the reverse strand, counting down.
GCGGCGTATTAATACCTGCCATCTCCGTGTATTCCTGGAAGCGATCCAGATCCAAAGAGCTCCGTCTACCCGACTTCTCCAGTGTCGCCGCTCATTCCGCAACCCACCACCACTTACACACACACGACACATCACACCATACAGCGCAATGAACACGAGCTGCTGGGTGAGCGAGCACGCCGTGCGCGTGCCGTCGTACCACAACACGTGCGGCAAGATCTTCTTCGCGATCGAGCTCACGCGGCGCGCGTCGTCGCCCTCGTCATCAGTCGCCGCCAGTGAGCGTCTCTCGTTGCTGCGCGGGTCGTTCCAGTCGAGCGTCAGCGGCAGCAGCAGCGACCGCCACTTCACCACGTACCGCTCCTACTCGCAGTTCCGCGAGCTCTGGAAGGCGCTCGCCGGCCGCAGCAGTAGAAGCGAATCGCAGCGCTGCAACAACAACAGCCACACGCTCGATCGTCTGCGCTCGCGCATGTCAATGGCTGCGAGTGACGAGAACACCAGTGGCTACTGCCGCTGCGACGGTGCCTCATGTCACTTCCAGAGTATCCGCCAGGTCATGCACGTATTCCCGTTCCCGTCGCGCCACGTGCGCTGCCAGAAGATCCATTTGTCACCCGGCAAGGCCGCGTTGAACGCGCGTCGCGAGGGCCTCGAATGCTTCATCCGCGAAGTACACGGCTTCTTCGCGAGCTTCCCCGACGCGCTTGTGCGCGAGAAGCTCCAGCGTGCGACGTGTGCTCCACTGGGCGCATTTGCAAGGTTCCTGCAGGCCGAGGTGCACTTTCCACTGTCCATGAGTGGCGCATTGCGCCAGCCGCTTGTGCTGCAGGGCTGGCGGCAGCAGTGTGCTGAGAAGATGATGATCGAAGATGGAGACGAAGGTGACGACAGCGTCCACGAGCAGCTGCTGAGCGAAGGCAGAGCCACGCTTGCATGCGCCAAGGCCGAGCCTGTGGACATGCGCGCGTCGCTACCCTCGCTCCAAGTCAAGAGTGTCAAGGTGGAGACCATGTACACATTCATGGAGGAGTTCTGCGACCACGTGCTGAGCCAGTACGCGCACGACATCACGGAGCTCGCGTTGCCCGTGCTCACGGCCGCACGGCGGTGGGAGATCTGTTTGTACGTCGCCTGCCGCATCGGCCATACGTACGCCGTGCAGCTCATTTTGTTCAACTATGCGGACGCAAACGCGAGCATGGCCGACGGCTCGACGTGTCTGCACATCGCGGCGCGCATGGGCCACACGGACATTGTCGAGCTGCTGCTGGACGAAGGCGCGAGCGTGAACAAGGCCAACGACGCGGGCGTCACGCCACTCATCGCCGCGTGTCGTAATGGCTGCGTGGACGTTGCCAAGCGGCTGCTGCTTGCTGGCGCGAGCATCGCGGCCTGCAGCGCGCGCGGCACGTACCCGCTGCACGCGGCCATCGTGTCGCAGAACGTCGAGATCGTGCAGCTGCTCGTGGAGCACGGCGCGGACGTGAACGTGATGACTGCGAGTGGCATCACGCCGCTGCACTTTGCCGCAAAGCTCGGCTCGCTCGAGATCTCCGAGTTCCTGTTGGAACATCACGCAGACGTGGCGCAACGCACAAAGAACGACAGCGACGCGCTCATGATCGCGAGCGCGAACGGCCACGCGACCATCTGTGCGCTGCTGCAGCGCTTCGCACCGGTGCACTGCAGTAGCGGAGGCGGCCGCCACCGATCGAGCACTGCGACGAGCGACAAAGCAGGACACAGCAGCAGCTCGCGCGCGCGCCAGAGCAGCAAGGCCGGCGAGATGGTGCGCCTGCACTCACAGCGACTCACTGCGCGCCAGTGTGCTGCGTGAGCACGAGCGAAATGGATTGCTCGTGCTCGCATGTAGACAGATAGATACACAGAAGCCACACGCGTGCAATTGGGAGCTCGATGGAAGAGCTCCTCGTAGTAGCACGCGTACAGGTACTCTCTGCACCATTGTGCAGCAGTACTAATGTTAAACTTATTTATTATCAACCACTACCACCACACACGACCATCATGAGAAGATCATCAATCGTTCCGGAACTTGTTTGACATCGGAGCGCTGTGGCGTTTGTCTCCTAGTGGCGACGACGGCGTGTGCGCTGCACGCGTGCACAGTTCGAGAGCGTCGTACCAACGGAGGCCAGCAGCGACAACCGGACGTTGCCGTCTCGCATTGCGTCACGCATACAGAGCATGTGCTTACTGTTGGAAGCTACACAGTCAGAACACGCACACACTCAACTTGTTATCGTAGATAGCAAGTCTCGAACTGACAGTCGACAGTCCTTGTTCTCTGCCCTGCAGGTCTTCTGGATCATCCATCTCTGCCTATACAAAAATCCTACATATGCACCTGTCTCGGGCGCCATGTCCCGAAGACTTCTGTCGAATGCCGATTCACCGACTCGTCCCAGTGCGGAGACCTCAGTCGAATGTCGGCTCATCGTGGTTGCCGCCACGGTTGCCTCACTTGGATCCGCTTTCCAACACTTACGCCGCCGTGGATGACACGCGACCTCTCGTGGCCATTTCGATGCTGGGACGACAGACACGCATCGATCTGTGAAAGTGCAAATTGTCAGAAGGAGTTTCGTCGCTGCCTCGCCGTCAGAGCTCGACTCTGCATGGCGTCGCGTCTCTCCTTGGCCACTCGTCTTAGCAGAGCAATCATTGCCTCTTGCCATTTGAATCAGTCGCGTATTCAAGAAGAAAAGGGAACTTGCCCCAAAGAACCAGCGTTTGCCATTTGCCTCATTACAAGAGCCTTCAAGTAGCCAGGTGCCATCCACGATGCAAAACTACATTAAAATGCAAAAACTGTGAGTTACAAGTAGTAGATCAATAGTATCAATCAAGTGAGAGACACGAATGAAGGGACACACCTTCTCATGAACAGCTCGACGAGAACGCATCACGAACACTCCGGCGCTCTCGAGTTCAGGGATCTTCGACCATCACTTGACCTGACTACTGTCCGTCGAGCCGCATCGCATGCGACTGTGAGCTTCTAGGATTGCTTTGGAAACCTACGATAACCAAGCAGAAAGAGTCGGATGAAGTCAGACTAATCAGCACTGCACAATGGAGCCATCGTTTTTCAGGTTCACGCAGAAAACTGCTCGTACCTCTGCATGATATAAGATACATACACACTTTCAGGGACACTTGCGCGTTTGAAATGTACATCAAAGCTCACCGAGCTCCAAGCGTCCTTCGTGCAGGAAGCTGCAGGATCCCTTGAAACACACGTTGGCTTCGGACACCAGCTTCGTCTCGCAAAACGGTTCGGGGAAGACAAGAGTGTCACGGTACGATTCTCACTCTCTCGACTCCGTCATGTGATTTGCCGGCACGCGTACAGGAGGGCTTGGGACGCGAACGAGAGCGCTAGACGCAGACAAATGCGGACGCTGATGTCTTCGTGGTGGCTGGTCCGCCGGCGCTTTCATTGCGGCAAGAGATCCCATAGGGTAAAGAGGAACAAGGCAAGGTACAATCACAAAATGGTATGTAGATTTGTGACAGCGCGACGGTAACTACGCGCTCCCTTGACACGACACATAAGTTGAGTTGAGATGATGCAACAGCAGTCGTGTGCTCCTGGAGCTCAGCACCAAGAAAAGTCGAACTCAAATCGAAAGACGCCGAAACATCGATGGCACCGTCTGTGTCGGCCTGGTGCTGCAGCTCACGAGATGCGCTTGGAGTTGCAGCGTGAGCTGACAATACGCTTGGTATGGGTGGTGCGGGGAGAACAGGAAACGCGCTAGGAGTTTTGGTGCGACGACAGTCTGGGTAAGGCCGACCACCATGTTTGTCAAAGTGCTCGTCCAACTGCGTAGACAGCGAGGTGTGTCCGCAACCAACGACATCAGCCGCCTGCCGTTTGTTCTTGTACGTACCATCCGAGATTCCACGAACCGCTTCTAAGAGCTTGGAAGAGGTCACGAAAGCTTCGGGGTCCCGCTTCATCGTAGGCATCGTTGGTTCCATCGTCTGGGTAGCGTTTTTGAAGCTACGCGAAGAACTAGCCCTTCTCTTTGACAAATTGCATTTTTCACCAATATTCTATTTCAAAAAAGGTACTTTTTGACTGCATACAAATACAACATGAAAAAGTGTAGTATCAAAAAATTATTTTGTTACACAACACTTTTTAAAAAACTATTTTTTATATCTCACAGCAATTTATGAGCCGAATTTATGAGGCGTGCGCAATTTATGAGCAGAATTTATGAGGCGTGCGTAAATTATGCGATAAATTTATGAGATTTGACCAATTTATGAGGTTTTTTACCTCATAAATTGCGCACGCCTCATAAATTCGGCTCATAAATTGCGCACGCCTCATAAATTGCGCACGCCTCCTTTACAGTTACTTTCCTGTTCATTTCGTCCTCAGACCATCTCTACTGAGCCAGCATTCCAGTCTCCAGACCAGCAGCTCCGAACACATCACTCAACGACAGAGATGCTGCTGCCGCTGCTGACGAGCGACAAGAGCGGCAGCCCCACGGCTCGCCGCGCGCCCGTGCTGCGCTGGCGGCGCGTGGTGGTGCTGCTGCTCGTGGCCGTGCTCTGCGTCTTCTTCTGGATGCAGTACACAATCCTGAGCTCGAATCTCGGTGGGATGGCGCGCGCGCGCACGAGCAAACAGGGCCCAGCCGCCATTATGCGTGCCAACAACCCCACCGACCACCGCGGCGACGCGCAGCTGCGCCGCGAGCCAGCCCCGGTTGAAGATCTGCGCCCCGTGTTTGGCTTTGATACGCTCCAAGACCGGCAGGTTACGAAGAAACCGTCATCAAAGCACACCAAGTTAGTTCCCCGCGAGACGAACAACACGAAGGTGTCCGCTGAAGAGCAGGAGCAGCGCCGCAATAGCGTGGTGGACGCCATGCGTTTTGCATGGAAGAGCTACGAGAAGAACGCGTTCGGCGCGGACGAGGTGGATCCAAAGTACGGCCTGCGTAAGGAGGACGTCTGGGGTGGCATCGCCTGCTCGCTCGTCGACGGCATGGACACGCTCTGGATCATGGGGCTCAAGGACGAGTTCGCGCGCGCGAGGGAGTACGTCGCGACGTCGCTGAGCTTCGACCACCTGGGCAAGGACATGAAGAAGATCTCGGTCTTTGAGACCATCATCCGCGAAGTCGGCGGCTTGTTGAGCGCGTTTTCGCTCTCGGGCGACGACGTGTTCAAGGACAAGGCCACGGAGCTCATGGACCTGCTCACGCCGGCGTTTGATGAGAACGAGGGTGTGTTCTACACGCTCTTCAACCCGTACACGAAGGAGAAGACATTCGCGTCCTGGTCGGGCTACAAGTAAGTGGCTCACGTGCAGCTGTCTACCAGCCTCAATCTATCAGGCATGAGCACTAATCATCTACACTGTCGCTGCTGTCTATTAGGGCGCACATCGCTGACGTCGGGACGCTGCAGCTCGAGACACGGTACCTCTCAGACATTACGAAGGATCCCAAGTACGCGAAAATGGTACGAACCCATCAAACGCATCACCTTTAACGCTAAGAGCTCTCGCTAACCAATGACTATGGCTCAATGAATGTAGGGCAACGCGTTCTATGAGATTCTCAAGCGCGAAGGCTCGTACAAGAACACGGGGCTCTTCCCCGTGCACTTCAACTCGGCCACTGGGCAGTTCCACAACTACTCGAGCATCACGTTCGGCGCGCTGGGCGACTCGTTCTACGAATATCTCATCAAGGTGTACATCTACAGCGGCCAGCGGAAGGAGGACGCGTACCTGCGCAAGCTCTACGACGACGCGGTCAATGGGCTCGAGGAGCACTTGCTCAAGTATTCCGAGCCTGATGGGCTCTACTATCTCCAGGAGCTTCGACTGCCGTCCATGTCGGTGAGTGATGGTTCATTATTGTCCTCCTAGGATGGACTCGTAGCTGTTAGGAATTGAATGGCTGAGCCTCTAACACTTGTGATTTTGGCTGATGTTCTCTCTCACAGGGCGTGCGACAGATGGACCACCTGCTCTGCTTCGTGCCGGGCATGCTGGCGCTCGGCACGCTCTACGAGACGCAGGATCATGAGAAGAACGAGAAGCATTTGGGCATTGCAATGAAGCTCATGACCACGTGCTACGAGATGTACCGTCGCCAGCCCACGGGCCTCTCGCCGGACATCGTGTCGTTCCCGCACATGCACGTGCGCGACGCCAAGTACAAGCTGCGGCCCGAGGCCGTTGAAAGCCTCTTTTACCTCTACCGCGTGACCAAGGACAACAAGTACCGGAACCAGGGCTGGGAGATCTTTCAGTCGATCGAGAAGCACGCCAAGCTCAAGTTCGGCTACGGCGCCGTCAAGGACGTGACCGAGCTGCCCGCGAAGAAGGACAACAAGATGGAGAGCTTCTTCCTCGCCGAGACGCTCAAGTACCACTTCTTGCTGCAGGCGCCTGACGACGTCCTCCCGCTCGACGAATTCGTCTTCAACACGGAGGCGCACCCGCTGCGCATGAAGCGCTAGACGTGAGTTTCAGTCAGTTGAGCCCTCATCTAGTTAAGTAGATAGGTTATGTTTAGTGTACTGTACATTGATCGCCATCATGAATGAGGCGAACAATGCTCTGAGAACCATGGAAAATGGGTTTGCTGTCTTGATTTTTTTGTGTGTTGGAGGGGAATTTGAGATGATCAATCTGTCAAGGCATTGCCACCATGAGTTCGAACTGGATGAAGATGCTTTCTAGCGTAGCTCTAGCTCACCTACGGCGCCTTGCTGTCCTTCTTGTCCTTGGACTTGTCCGCCGCCGCGACTGGTACAGGTGCTGCTGCGTCTTTCTTCTCGTCCTTCTTGTCCGCAAAGCCGAGCTCTTCCTGCTCCTTGTACTTGATCTTGTTGTTTACGAGGTTGTGCAGCGCGATCGTGCATCGGATGAGCGACGATAAATAGATCACCTACGTTCACATACAACCACCACGTTTGTTAGCTTCAGCCAGTCCACATCTTGTGCAAATGAACAGAACACCACGTACAAAGTGCATGTCGTTGGTCTTGACGAACATAGAGCGCACGAGCGAGTCGACGTTGAGGTTCGGCAGCAGGTTGAAGATCGTCTGCATGTTGTAGATGATCTGGTGGTTCGGTGGCAGCTTGCCCGCGACCACATTCTCCAGGTACGTCTTCATCTCCTCGAGGCGCTCTTTTAGACCGGCGAGCGCCGTCATCTTGTGCTTCACGTGGCCCGCGAGCGAGCTCACGGACGGGTCATTGATGTCGCGCAGCAGGTGCTCCACGCCCACCTCCTCAGCCTCGTACGCACCGATCGTCGACTTGATGTGCTTGAAGATGCGCTTGATCGCCTTGCCATCCTCTTCGACTTCCTCGACCGAGCCGTACGCCGTGGTCGGCAGACCCTCGACGTTCGCGCGCACGTCGCAGATCACGAGCACCGGGTTCGGGCAGTAGCGGCGGAAGAGCTCGTCGATCTCGAGGTCCGGCTTGCGGATCTTCGGTCCCGTGCTGTAGAAGCCCACGATGCGCTCCTTGGCTACATACAATCATCACACCATACACATGACAGCAGTCAGTATCCACATCCACAAGCTCTACTCATAGCAGCAGACAGACAGACGCACCGTTGATCTTCTTGAACATGTGGTACATGCTCTCGAGGAAGTCGTGGTCCAGGTACCAGATGCCTGGGTTGCGCAGGTCCTCATCAAAGGGCACGGCGAAGGAGTTGGTGATGTCGCACTTGCCCTGGAAGGTCGAGCCGAGCAGTACGCCCACGACACGCTTGCTCGTGTCCTTAGCCACGCGGTTGTAGTGGTCCACGATGCTCAGTAGCACGAGCGGGTGGGTCACCACCTCCTCCGGCAGCTTCACGTCGCCCTGCACCGCGATCTTCACGTCCACGGCTGCCATCTTTCTCGTCTCGCGTCTGGAGCTCTTGGTGTGTCCTTGTTATTCGCTTCTCCCCCTCAGAAGAAAGGATCGCAAAGTAACATTATATTTTGAAGTAGCAAAAAGGGATGTGGTCCACACCTCAAATGAAAAGTAACTCATTTGTGCTACTTTGGATGAAATAATTGACAAGATGGGTGGTTGTATTAATGACAAAAACGACGAGTGAAAATATCGACAGCTCGACTTTTGGGTGAATGAAAACGACCTTCACTCTTGATACTCAGAAGACTATCAGACAGCTAACATGGCTACACTGAAAGGAACCTCACATGCCTGGTGGTCCAGTCACGACCGATGCCGAGGGCGTGTGATGCACCCCACCACCACTACCATGCGCTGCGCTGTGACTAGTGATACGCTTCTTCGTGGCTAGTTTGCTCCGGCTTGACGCCTTGACCGACTCGCGCGTGGCTGGGTCGTCGTCGCCGTCACTATCGCTGCCCACGTCCGGTGCCGCTGATGAAAGCAATGCCATGCCGTTTGGTTGATTATCAGGCGCATAGCCAACAGAGTTCAGTGCTGGGAACACGACCGCAGGGATGGAGCCTCGGTCAAAGCCTCGGTCGCGTTTGTCGGCGCCGTTGTTGCCTGCGTTCGACGAGTGCTTCTTGGGTCGACCGGCCCTCGTGACCAGCTTCTCCTCGCCACGTAGCATTTTTCCAGTCCGCACCTTTGTAGGGACCTCATACAGCTGTAGAACATGGGAGAATATGAATCGTGAGCTCGCAGTTGCCATATGTCAATAGATAGGTACAAGCAAGCAAAGCCAGCAGACAGGGTGCCCACCAGCGAGAAGTTGGCGTCCGGGTCTCCTCGTCCGCCCTCAATCTAGTCACACACAACACATAATCAGTCAAGCGCGAGCTTTTCACAGTCAGTAGCTTGACATAGCGCCCACGTACCGCGTCGATCATCAGACTCGCTCGATCCTGGCACACTTTCAGCAGATTCGCAATGTCTTTCGGCTCGAGCGTCTCAAACTCGGATGTCAAGCTGCTCTCGCCATCGAAACCCAGCGGCGGCGGCCACAGGCGCGCAGCAGGGAGCGCGTTCTCGTACGGATCGCGACAAGACATCACGCCAATGAGCTTGACGACGCGCGACGCACCGGCGATCACCTCCTTCGACGTCGTGAGCAGGCTGTTCTGCGTGCGCTCGATGCGCGCGAGCTCGAGCTCCGCGACGCGCAGCTTCTCCTCGAGCACGCGCGGGTCGTCTGAGGCCGCGACGGCGTTCGAGACCTCGAGTGAGTGCAGCTGCTGCTCGAGCTCGTCCTGGTGGAGCTTGATCTGCTTGAGCCGCGCCTCGTAGATCTTGGCTTGCTCCTCAAAGCTCTTGTTGAGCTCCTCGCGACTAACAAACTTCTGCAAGATGAGCTCAAGCTTTGAAAAGCCCGTGGCCTTCTGGATCTTCTCGCACATGGATTCGCACTGCTGGAGCGCGAGCTTGGTGGTCAGCGAGCGTGTGGTCACGCCGGCCGTGAGCTGCGACGATGCGCTCTCGACTTCTCCAAGGGACTCGCTGGACTCCTTGAAGTTCGCATTGCGCACGCTGTCGATCATCTCGAGCCGGCGCTGGTAGAGCTTATCGGTGGACGCCTGGTCGTGTGCGGCCTTCTCGCGCGCGCGCTCGAGCTTCTCGACCACAGCGCTGAGCAGCTTCTTGCTCTTCTCAATAGCCTTGCGCAACATGGGGAGCTCCATAGTCTGCAGATGATTCTTCTTGACGCAAAGTATTTTTTTCTCCTCAACCAAGTCCTTGAGCTTCATCTGCAGCAGCTTGAGCTCCTTCTTCATCGTGTCAAAGTGTGCCGGGTCGCACGCCACGAACGTTTCGCAGCCGCGGATGAGTTTCCGGTGGTTCTTCTCCTGCCGATCGATGGCGACGACCATGAGCTCGATGCGCTCCATGCGCGCGCTCATCTCGTCGATCGCGTGCTTGGCCATGTCGCACTCGCGCATCGTGAGCTCGTAGCGCCGCTTGGTCTCTGCGATTTTCTTCTTCACGAGCTGCAAATGGCTCTGCTTCTTGTGCACTTCGGTCTTCATCGTGTCGTATAGCGTCTGGAGCTTGAGCACCACGGCGTAGTTGTATGACTTTTTCAAGTCCCACTCGGACTGCGGGTAGTCCTGAAAGTGCGCTGGGAGCCCAAAGGCCATCGTGAGCGCCGAGGACGTCGACGCGTCGCTCACGTTCAGGTGCTCGAGCACCAGGTCCTTGGTCCCCAGGCTCGCCTTGGAGCTCGTGGTGAGCAGGTTCAGGTCCAGCTGCTGAGGTATCAGCAGGTCCGCCGAGCCTAGGTCCCCACCTCCAGTGGCCAGCGAGGCTTCAGTCATGAACGTGTTGCCATTGACAGTGGCACTAAGCTCGTTGTTGTTGCCCCCTCCATGCTCGGGCACCCTCGCCAGCGGCAACGAGGCGTTCGCAATGGCACTTGGCAAACGGCGTACCGAGGATGAGAGCACGTTCTTGACGGCGACGTACGTGGCTTTCTTGCGGAAGAGGTTCTCGGGCGAGATCACGTCCTGGGTCTTGATCGTCGGCACCGGCGACAGCACGCTCGAGTTCTGTAGTGCCGCGACCTTCGATGGGCTCACGACGCCTTTCTTTTTGAGCGCGTGCTCGGCATTGGACTCGAACATGCTCTTCTTCACGTCCCAGAAGCGCGCGTCAAAGTGGATGATCGGCTTGCCACCACTGGTGCCGCTGCCGCCACTAATACTCGCATGGTGCAGTGGCGTCAGCAGCGCGTTGCCCGGGCCATTGCGGTTGAGGTCGCCTTCACGCCGGAGCTCTTCGTCCCCACCGTCGCCGCCAGAGTCGGCTGAGAGCGCGTGGTTCGAGTCCAGACTACCACTGCTTAGTGCGAGGACCTGCTGGCCTTGACTAGCGCCAATGGAGCCGCTGCCGTGCGTGGAGCCCGTGACGTTATTGGGACTCACGAAGGGCTCGCGGATCACGATCTCCTTGCCGAGCGCCAACCAGGGAAACTGGATCCAGATCCAGCGCTGGTAGAAGTAGAACCAGTTGCCTGCTCCGTCCTTGTCCCTGCCAGCCAGCGAGCCTAGGCTCGAGCCATTCGTTGTCGTACCAGTGGCTTGGCCCAGGGTCGAGAATGACTCGAGTGCCGTGATGAGCGTGGTGGTGGCCGTCGCCGCGGCCGACGCCGCCATGGACGTCCCCGATGATGACGAGGTGCTGCTGGCCACTGACACAGCGCCACTCGCCACAGCCGACGCGCTGAACGACTGCACGTGCGGGAGGTCCTCGATGAAGCTGAAGCCGTCGTGGAAGAGTCTCTTGAGGTCGAACGGCGCGTAGTTGAACGCCGGTAGGTAGCCCTGGTAGTGGAGCGAAAACTCGTACATGAACTTGGTCACGAGCTGCACAATCGGTGTAAACACCTTGGTGGGCGGCCGCGCACTCTTGTACCAGTCCTCGATGCTCTTCCCGTACTCCTTGACAATGTCAAAGGGGAGCGCATGCACCGGTGGATCACTGGCCACAGCTGTGTCCGAGGCGTTGTAGAGCAGCAAGGGGCCATCGGTGAGCGTCTTCCAGTACCCGAAAAGCTCGTTCTTGTAGTTGGCCGTGTAGAGCAGCTGGAACATGGGCAGGTTCACGAGCACATTGCGCAGCGCGTCCCACTGGTAGCAGCGCTTGAGGTGCCACGGGAGCTCTTCGACGCGTCGGAAGGTCGTCGGGTGGATGCGGAAGAACCGGATGAGCCACTGGTGGTACTTTTGCTCGAGGCGCTCACTGCCGATGTAGCGCCACCACACGACCTCGCGCAGGATCTCCTTGCAGATGGGCAGCACGGCCACGTCCTGCACGAAGAGCACGCCGAGGGGCTTCATGGCGCGCAGCAAAGCCCGCCACTCGTCCTCGGAGAAGCCCGTGAGGCTCTGGCGCTCCATGTCCTTCACGTGCACAAACGAGGCTTTGCGATGAAGCTGCTTGCTCGACTCGCGCTCCTCGGTCACGATCGCGTTCAGGATGAAGCGCAATTCGTTCGTGAGCATCCCGTGGCGACACACGTAGAGCAGGCAGAGCGCGCGGCCAAGTAGCTTGCCCAACGGCGCTACATGACAGCCACCGGTGAGGTACACGGGCAGCTCGCTCTCCTGTGAAGACGCCCTCATGGGCGACGTCGGTGGCACACGAACGCTTTGTGAGTGCATGTTGCTGTGCGAGAGTAATGGTTTGGACGGAGAGCTGGTGCGACTTGTAGTGCCGCCGGCAATTCGTAGCGGAGAGGAGGACGACAGCGTGAGTCCATCACTAGAGAGTGGCTGTCCAGCTGCGAAGGACAAGGACGCCAGTGACCCAAAGTCCTCGAGGACTGAGTTCGAGTGGCCACGACCCACTGTGGTGTCGTTGCGGAGCGTGGACACAAACACTTCCTTGGTCTCATGGGCGCTGTCGGTGCGAGTCACGGGCATGAATCTGCCTGGTGTCCCTGACGAAGAGACACTATTGCTGTGGACGGTGCCACTGTCCTTCTCATCGCGCGTCGGTGTGGAGCTGCACTGCGGTAGCGTCTCGTCGTACTCGAGATCAATGACGGAGGACGTAATCGTCTTCTTGATGGGGACATGTTGTCCATTTGAGATTGTCTTTTCTGTGGGGACAGATTGTCTACTTGAGATCCTTGCATCGTGGTAGCCATACTCTCTCGTGGACGAAGTGGAGGGCCCTGGATGTCCACTCGATGTGGACATGAGCTCATGTTCATCCACATTGTGTCCACCATAGGTACCATCACCACTTTTAGTGTCTCCCATCATGAACTGCTGCTTGTCCGTGCTCAAGGCCACGTTCGCCGAGATCTTGCGCCTAATGGGCGGGTGCACGATCTGCTGCTGTTGGTGGCCCGCTCGGTCGGCACTGTTTTCAGCCAGGAACTGGCGCGCATCGTCCGTGCTCTGCTTGTCCGGCGCGAAGCCCGTCTCCATGGAGCGCAAGATCGCCTCGAGCAGCTGTCCGATGCTCTCGGCGCTCAGCCAGTTCTCAAACACGTAGTGAACGTTGAAGCCCTCGCCCACGGCCCAGGCGAGACAGGTGAGGAAGACCTTGAGGAAGTACGGGTTGGCCATCATGGGCACGGCCACGACGGCCTTCTGCTGGATCTCAAAGAGCTGCAGACCGTTGTAAAACTCGCTGCTGTTGTTGTTGCTGTTGCCAGTGCCGCTGCGAAAGAGCGAGTCCAAGATGTGCGAGCTGAACGACATGCTGCGGCTCGGTCGGTGCGAGTGCTTGTGCAAGAACTTCATCACGATGCGCTTGCGGTCATCCTCGGCCAGCGTCGGGACGTGCACGGACGCCCAGTTCCGGCGGTTCGCCTCGAGCTGTTGGTACATAGAGACACCATAGAAATTGGTTCATAGGTCAGTCAACCACAAGAATAACGAATGGACAGCAGAGCTAGACACAGTTTCACCTTGATGCGCTCGATCATCTGGGCGTTCAGGTTTGCCTTCTCGTGGTGCTCACTGCTCAGCGGCACGGGCTCGTTTGCGTGAGGAATCTCCGCTGCCACTCCAGCTCCTCCAGCCATGGCCGCGTGGCTGGCGGCTGAGCCGGCCGGGGCGACGAATTTGCTCGTCGGGTAGTTGATCGTGCCCGAGAAGATGATGCGGACGTTGGGCGGAAACGCGAGCGGGACCCACTTGAGGATGCTCTCGCCGTCGCTCGTGCGCAGCCGCTGGAGGCCATCGATGATGAGGATAACGCGGCCTTTCTTGGACGCGGCCTCGAGGAACCGCGGGAACTGCCACCCGAGGCGCTCCTCAACGTCCGGGATCTCCTTGTTCAGCTCAAAGTATTCCTTGATTTCGCGCAGAATGCGCTCAAGCAAGTTCGATACAAAACACGACTGGCGTGTGCAGCCGACGACGTGGTAGAAGATGAACTCCGGGTAGGACGTCTGCCAGTTCTGGAACATCTTCTTGCGGCGCACGAGCCAGTTGGCCAGGAACGCGCTCTTGCCCACGCCGCTCTCGCCCAGCAGGATGATCGGACCCTTGGGCTGGTGCATTGTGTCCACGTCGCAGAACTCGTCGAGCTCGCGCGTCAACCGCGTGTTCTCGTGGTACACGAACTCGCTCGTTTTCAGGCGGCTGCGCATGAAGCCGTGGTGGAACGCGCTTTCCAAGTACGAGATCGAGTCCCAGCACTCGGGGTTGTCCACGGAGGCGCTCGCATTAGTGTTGCCGGCGCCTGCGTTCCCATTGCTATTGCTGCTGTTGTTGGATGAGGAGCCCATTGCGGCAGTGCTGCTGCCCAAGGCGTTGAGGTTCCCGCCGCTGCGTTTGCGCTCCATGCGTGCTGGCGTGTGTGGAGAGGGAGGGGACAGAACGGACAGCTCCTTGCTTCTCAAGTCATTCAGGCTCGTGAAGAAAAAAACAATCCATTGAGATCAAAAGAAGAAAGCGAAACGACCCACGAGGTTTTCATAGGAGAAGAGATGGAGCCGTTGGCCTTATGATCACAGCCTCGGGTTCATTGTGACGTAGGAAACGTCACGCTAGTAGCATGCCACGTTCGTATCAACACGCCTGCTCTGGCTTGTTGGTGGCGACCAGCACGATTGTCGAGCACCCCCTCCCTTGCTCTGGATTTGCCGCACCATATCCTCGTGTATCAATGGTGCTTCTCTCTTTGTTCGGCAAGTTATCGTCGTTGCGGTTTCCGAATGACCGCTCGTCTAACAACACTCTCAGCACCTCTGTCCTGTTCATATACTCACCTTTTCTCTATCCCTCTTTTCTTGCTCACACACTTCCAAGCCTTTCTTCACGTTGGCTTGCTCACCCAGTTCACGAGGTCTCCATAATCTCGAATTCCTGGTGTCTCCTCTGTGCTACAGCACCGCATATGAATGGCCATCCTGTGCCACGATCTTGACCGATTGGTGCGCGCCACAGCTCTCCGTCGTTGATGACGCGGCCATCGTCATGGTCGTGCGCAGGATCGACTGCCGCAGCGGCGTGATCTCGAGAATCTGCTGCTGCTGGAGCTGCTGCTCGCGACTGGCGTGCAGTCGCTGCGAGTGGCTCTGGAACGCGCGGCAGAGCTCCGCGACGTTCATGTGGCCCTGAGCCACGGCTAGTCCGTACGCGTCGCAGCCGCTGTTGTTGCGCTGGTGCACGTTTGCGCCATTGTTGAGCAGCAACTCGCAGATGTGGTAGTTGCCTGTCTCGGCGGCAATGTGCAGCGGCGTCTTGCCATTGATCGCGTTTGCCGTGTTCACAAATGCGTCGTACTCGAGCAGCAGCTTGAGAACCGCGAGCGACTGACACGCCACTGCCACATGCGCCGCTGACACCTTGCGGGAATTGTTCAGGTTCACATCGGCGCCATTATCGAGCAGCAACTTCACGAGGTCAATGTCTCCGTAGTTGATCGCGAGCAGCAACGGTGTCATGCCCAGTTTGTCCATTACGTTCACGTCGGCACCATTCGCGACGAGAAAGCCCACGACGTCATTGTGGCCCGAGCGCGAAGCCACATGGAGCGGCGTCGTGCCATCGCTCACCACCATGTTCGGGTCCGTGCCCCTCGAGAGGATCGACTGCACGGCGTACAACTGGCCAATCTGGCACGCCAGGTACAACCCAAGCTCCCATTGTCGAGCATCACTGAGCTCCGACGTCGGCACGTCTTCACTGATGATGTCGCCGAACTGCGCAAGCAAATGGTCACGAAAGTCCACGAGGAACGAGCTGATGGTCTTGACCTTGGCGCATCGGATCTGCAGCTTGGGCAGCGATGGCTGCGTCCTGCGTGGCACGTGGAGACTGCTGCGGCTGCTGCCCATGATGTATACGGAGCTTCTGCTGTACTTGCGCGCCGCTGCGGCCATTGCGTGCGACGCGTCGCCGTCGTGCTCAAGCGAGGCTTCATCTTCGTCATCAGTGTCTTCATCTCTTGCTCGCTCATGGATCGCGAGGTCCGCAAAGTCGTCCTGACTGTTAGTGCTCCTCGAGCGGCTTGCTGTGCTCAAAGCGTTCTCTGGCAAGCTTCTCAAGCTCGGGATGTACACAGTCGGTGTCCGGAACTCGTGGCCCGATCCACGCTCCTCGTCGCTCAGGTCGTCATTGTAGCCTTCATCGTCGTCCTCTAGCTCACACACTTCACCTTCTTCCTCCTCCTCTTCCTCTATGTAGCCACCACCGAGGCCCGTGCTCTCGATCGTGTAGTTGTTCACCAGTGAGCTGCCCGCTGCCGCCTGATTATCTCTGTTCGAGAGCATGTCGGCCTTCCAGGCCGCGACCAGAAGCGGCGAGCGCGAGATCGCCATGGACCGGAGCTCCTCGCTGAAGCCGATGAAGCTCGAGAAGATGTCGAGCACGCGGCAGCGCTCGTTCGAGTCCACGGAATGCAAGAAGCTGCGCGGGAAGCCCGTGAAGAACTCGCGGATTGTGACGATAAACTGCTCGAGAGCGTGGCGCCGCGCCTCGAGTACGGCCTGCGAGTTGCGCTTGAGCACCATCTTGGGTGGGAACGGGTAGCACTTGAGCACCCAGTGCAGGCGCGTGAACGGACAGCACGCGTTGGAGCACGGGCACGCGCCAGTGCTCAGCGGTGCTGCTGAAGACAGTGGCGCGAGTGCCATGCTACTTCGACTCGAGCCACCGGTTGCATCAACCTGGTTGGTGTTGCTACTCCAGAGCCGCGTGCGCGTCTGGCGGTTGCGCCGCGCGAAGGCCGCTTTGCCGTCGTACGCCAGCGGCGAGGAGGTCGTGATCGTGGACTTGGTGGCGCGCAGCAACTCCTTCCAGAGCGCGCGGAATTGCGAGTACGACTGCAGCGCCGTGACGTAGGACACCACGTTACCGCTCCAGTCGTCCAATTGATTATGATTATTGTTGTTATTGGCTCGGTAGCGCTGCAGCTGGAGCGCGAAGACGTACTTGCCATTGCGGATCTCGTAGTGTGGCACCGAGAGCTCGTAGACCTGCAGCCAGCTCATGGTACTGTAGCTCTGTGTGGTCTTGGACCTGGGCTGCGAAATGCGATCTGACGGTGACTGACGCACGTGTTGTTGGCAATGCAACGCACTCGGTCGCCTACTCAGGTAGGCGCCTGGTTGGCTGCGGGGCGGCGTGTGACCTCTTGCAGAGAGGCGCCTGAGGGGTTCTTCGTGTCGCGTCTGGCCGCTGGCCGGCGTCTCTCTCCTCTTTGATCTCTCTCTCTCGTGTCTGCTGCTGCTTTGTGAGGAGGTCGGTCACGTGGAGAAGGTTCGTGACTCCATTTGTTGCTCTTTGTTGGGCGTGCGATCATGTGAAGAGGCGAGTGAGCGAGCGTTTTCCATGGAAAAGCCGTCGGAACAACACCATTTCGAAAAGAATGGAAGGAAGCACGGGCGTCGCTTGCGCCGAACATTCGCCGCAAATAGCGTCTCACGCGCACGAGTTACTCCCACGCGACTGAGGTCACGTGGGGACTTGCACACTGTTGACCGATGTCAATCACGAGCGACGGACTGGGCATTGCTGCTGCTACTGGGCAAGGAAGAAATGAGGATGAATGGATGCACGAGGATGCCAGTCAGTGTAGTCGAGCGCATCAAGAGCGAGAGCGAACGGCATGAGCGCGTACTGCCAAGCAGCGAGTAGAAACAGCAGACACAAGCAGCTCATACGAGAGGCACGGGGCGACGGACGCGTAAAGGGTTGGTCGCGTGGACTGCCCGAACGCATCAGGATTTCAAAGCGTCCCACGAGCCCAGCGATGGATTCGCAGCCCCTGCTAACAGGTAAGCCAAACGTGAACGACAGACAGACACACAAACATGTGCATTCCTTACCGCAGAGGCAGCCGTGTAAATGGCTCTCGCACGGGACGGGACCCAGAGGTACACTGACAATAGTAGTAGCGGTGATATCCCCTCAAGTCCTGACTGGCGCCGAGCCAGAAGCGTGTCTGGTCTCCATCGACACGCAAGTGGACCTCCAGGCCCAATGCAATGGCCAACGAGAGAGAGAGTAGCAGCGACGTTGCCAATTGCCCTGTATCCATCAGCGTCATGGTCGCATCAGGTGGCTCATGCGCGCCATCTGCGGGCAGGTGTCGTTTCGCATCCAAGCGCCAAGTTTGGATGAGTGTTAGGAATGCGTGTCTGACCATCACCCTAGACACTTCAGTCACCACTTGTCCAGTACACATACGGACAGGTAGGCGCGGCCAGACATCGGAGACGCCCACTAACCATCATGTCAAAAGTGCAACACTTCAGCAGTGAAATCATTCCGCCAATAGAAAATCACGATTTTTTAAATGAAGTCTTTTAATTGGATGAAATATCGTATGTCAGATGGATAATTCATGTGGACACTGGGCAAAATGATATTTGTTACTATCAAGAGCTGGTTGTGGACCATGGCCGTGCCTGCCTGTCCGTATGTGTATTACGGCGTCTAGAGCTCCACTCAGTCCGCGATTTGCTCCACAGCACCACAGTCACACACACGCCCCACCGCAACACACTCGCACATTACACCATGACCCTGCTCGTGACGCCCGTAAAGACCCCCAAGGAGCTCGATCTCGCCAAGGCGCTGCGCTTCGAGGTGTTCATCAACGAGCAGGGCTTTGGCGCCGCGCTCGAGGTCGACGAGTACGACTCCAAGGACACGACGATCCACTTCCTCGGCAAGGACGTGGAGCAGGACAAGTACGTGGCGGTCGCGCGCGTGCTCATGGACGCCGACGCGCGCAAGGCCAAGATCGGCCGCGTCGCCGTGCTCGCCGAGTGCCGCGGCAAGAACTACGGCGTGGCGCTCATGACGGCCGCCGAGCAGTACGTCGTGGACCAGGTCGATACCTTTGCACTCTCGGCGCAGTACGACAAGAAGGGCTTCTACGAGCGATGCGGCTACAGCTGCATCAGCGACGAGATCTACCTGGACCAGGACGTCAAGCACTGCATGATGACCAAGAAGGCCGTCAAGCTCAACTAGAGCGATGTCATCCTCACCAGACAAGCACCACCACCGTCAATAGAAATGCATGAATATAAACACTGTCTTGTTCAAAATCCGCTTGAGCTCCCTCTGTCTATTGTGTATAGCCCTGTTGTTTATTTACTCGGATGCTAGACGCCGTCCGAACTCGGCCGCGCCGACCACGACGGCCTCCTCGGGCTTGAAGTTGCGTCCGCTGAACGCCTTCTTGCCAAAGTGCTTCTCCAGCTGCTCGCGGATGGGCTCCGAGCGCACGCCGCCGCCCACGAGCACAAGCAAGTCTACGTCCTGGGTCTTTAGTCCTGCACTTGCGAGCGCTTGGTCGCACAAAGCCTTAGCCTGCGTGCCTTGGCTCTCGCAGGCGCGACTGAGGTCGTAGGCCGAGAGCTTCTGCACCAGGTGCTTGGCGCCCGTGCGGTCCGCGGTGATGAACGGCAGGTTCAGGTCCGTACTGCGCCGCGACGAGAGCTCCATCTTGGCCGTCTCGACGGCTTCGAGCACGCGGTAGCTGGCCATGTGATCGATCGACAGGTCAATGCCGTTTTCCCGCTGGAACTTGCTCACGACCTGGCTGAACAGCAGGTCGTCCACAGATTTACCAGACACTGTGGACGACGACTTGGACTCCAGGATCTTGAAGCCCGAGTTGCCGCCACGACCCTCTCTCTCGAGCAGCGTGATGGAGGATTTGTAGCCACCCATGTCGAACACTGCGATCCTTGTCTCTGGTTCAGCAAGAGCCTGTAGCGAGGCTTCGTCTTCGTCCTCGAGAGCAGAGAGCTCGGCCGCGTGGAGCGCAGCGATGGGCTCGTCCACCGATGTGATCACTTGGAAGCCCGCGCTGGACGCCACGCGCTCAAACGTGTCTCGCTGGGCGTCGCTCAAGCCCGCAGGCACTGAAAGGATCGCGGGGAAGCCGTCGTTGTCGCCTCCGTTTCCGCCCAGCGACCGCGCAGCCATCGAGTGGACGTGGTCCAGCATGATCTCCGCCGCCCACTGGTGGAATATATTGACACGCACACACATGGATTTAGCATGCAATCCCTAGCAGTTAGCATAGAAAACAGGGAGATAGGCGCTAATCCGTACCTCTGGGCTATACGTCTTGCCATCGAGCTCGAGCTCCAGGTCCTCATCGTCGTTAGCGTTGATCTTGTACGGGAGCGACGCCAGGAACCGATTCCACTCCTCCTATAGACACACAGCCAGTTAGATTAGAAACCATAGACGCAGCATTAATACCTGGAGTTGTGGGTTACATACCGAGCTGGCCGACTCCTTCTTGTGTTCCAGCAACAGTCGAGTTGCCGTGCCCGTGTATCCAGGTTTCCTGCCCAAGAGCGACTTGGCGAGCACGCCGACCGAGACGCTCCCGTTGTCCACCGCCACTGCGGCCGGGATCGCGCGCAACCCATCGGCGCTCTCGATCACACGGATCAGATTTGAGCTCAACGTGTTATTGGTTGGTGATGACGATGGTGGTGATGCAAAGCCCTGGAGTGCGGCCACCGAGAGCCGCAGGTTCGCGGTGCCAAAGTCCACACCGAGGATCTGCGTCATGCGTCTCGCGGGCGTCTGGCGATGGCGCGCATACGAATCAGACGATGACGAGTCGGCGTCACCATCATCATATTCTTCATCGACTGGCAGCCCCTCTCGCTTGCGACGAATGCGCTCCTGCGCGCGCAGCACGTAGCGCGAGCCCAGGAAGAGCGCCGCGCATCCAGCGCCGGCCACAAGGAACCTGTCCGTCAAGAAGATACAGCACACTGTGTTAATGAGCTGTGCGAGAGAGCTACAGTACGCAGAGCAGAGATTGAGACGCACCAGACGGGCTGCTGCTGTGTTGCGTGGAAGTGACGGATGGTGCCAGTGCGAGGGCGCAGCGCTATGGATGATCGCTGCTGCTTGAGCTGCATGATGATGATGTCTTCTTCAGCTTGCTTGTTCTGGAATGCCTGTCTAAAATGCATGTTTGACATGCAGTTGCGTTCGATTTGGTCTCTGATTGGCATAAAATAATCATATTTCATGATGATTGGCTGAAAATAACTACTTCTCTTTTACTTGGCGAGTGTCAGCGAGCACGCCTGTGTGACTGCTGCTAGCATCGATCTCCTTGCTATCACATTCGTCTTCGTCTGCTGGTGATTTGCGGCAACGTGGCGTCGTGTGCGGCAAAGCTCCCGGGCTTTTGTTCTCGGTCCATAGTCTTGCTGCCACTCATTCCCGTCATCCCGTGTGCATTACGGCCCTCATCTTCATCGTCACTTTACTCATACAGCTGTAGGTAGCTCTCGTCATTGAAATGCTGCAGCTCTGAAGTGGAGTACACGCGCTTTGTCCTGCCCTACCAGAATTCAACAGGCAGTGCCACTCGAGAGCACCAATAGCACCACACATGCACGACATGCGATCTCGGGGAAGGAAGCATGCAGGAGGAGGACCTACCGCACATTCCCCGCATTTGGCAGCGACTGTCGCTGGATTTCTCGCGAGATACAGCAGCGGTGATTCAATGCCCACCGTGGCCAACGTGGCCGTAGAACACTGTGCATTCGTCAAACACTCTCCAGTTCGACGATGTCGAAGTGATGGTGCTGCTTCTCGTCGACAGTGGCGCTCATTGCCACCTACATCCTGTTTCAGGAATGTTTGTTTCGCTAGAAATCGAACTTGACCCAGGACTTCAAGGAGAGTGTCATGAAGGGCGCTGCAGGCAGAGTGTTTGTGTAACGAGCATCGTGTATATGAATTGGCCTCGGTCAGCTCTGGATCACCGCAGCGGTAACTGACCAGACACTACTGTCCAAGTACGGTGAATGCCGCATGAACTGCACTCAGAGCGCGAGCGCATGACTGTCTGCGGCGCTCTTAGTCTCTACATGGATCGTGTGGCGTCACAATCGTAGGGTCCAGCATGTTGATCTTTACGACGGATCAGGCACCACAAACGGTTGGGCTAGCGCATAATGTAGACGGCTTCTGAAGTCGATCACTCACAGGTTTGAGCGCTGGAGAGTTTGATCGACATCTGACGAGTGTTCACTCTTCGAGTTCTTTTGTCGTGTCTGTTGAAGTTTCCAACGCTCTGCTCGCGAATAGTGTGCATTGGGGTCTAGACTCCGAACCAACATTGTTGTTCTCGGACAGTTTGAGCTTCTCATTAATGAAAGCTGACCGGAGATTGAGATGTTCTTTGAGTTGGATGCGGTGAATGCAGCGGTGACGTGGCAAGGCGGTACTCTCGTCGACAGGCACTTCAATTTGCCTTTCAAAAAGCCCCCTCGCGTGCTAATTGGTCAAAATACATCACTGATTTAGGAATGCATGTACACTGCCAAGAGTGCGTGTGTGTCTTCAAATTCCAGCTTCTCTCACCCATCTTCCCCACAGCTCCCATTCAGTATACAATTTCTACTATGATTGAGCCGTTATGTACCATAAAAAGGCTTCATTCCACATATAAAGGGTTTAGAACACATGCACATACGAGCTGTGAGTATGGACTCACATCGGACCGAGCACTGGGCCATCGCCACCTGCGCTCATTCGCCAATTCGCCGCGCACAACACAAGACACCACCACCATCTTCTCCTTCACACGATGACGTTCTCGCAGAACCAGCTCGAGCTGCTGCCGGAGGCCATTCCGCTCAAGGTGCTCTTCGGCAACCCGGACAAGCGCATGCCGCGCCTCTCGCCCGACGGCAAGTTCTACGCGTACCTCGCAGATGCGGCCAACGGCGTCACCAACGTCTTCCTCAAGGCCGTGCTCTTCGATGATGGCGAGGGCAAGGACTCCAAGCTCGTGGACTCGGAGCCGCAGCAGCTCACGACCGAGGACCACCGGCCCGTGCGCATCTTCCTCTGGTCCAAGGCCACAGGCTCGACTGGCACCTACCGCATCTTCTACCTCCAGGACAAGGGCGGCGACGAGAACTTCCACCTGTACGTGGCCGAGTTCTCAACGAACGACGCCGGCGTGGTCCACCAGAGCGTCGTGCGCGACCTCACGCCCTTCGACGACGTGACTGTGTCCATGGGCAACGGCGTGATGACGAGCAAGAAGTTCCCGGACCAGGTGGTCGTGGCGCTCAACAAGCGCGACCCGCGCTTGTTCGACATCTACCGCATTGACATTCCCACCGGCGACATCGAGCTCCTGATCGAGAACCCGGGCGACGTGGCCGGCTGGGTCATGAACGACGATTTCCAGGTCTGGGGCGCGGGCTTGACCAACCCGGCGGACGGCAGTGAGAGCTTCCGCGTGCGCCCGTCGCTCGCGAACACGGACGCGACCACGTGGAAGACACTGGCCGTGTGGCCGCATGGCGAGAACGGCGTCGTGCACACGTTCACCAAGGACTGCACGGGCGTGTACGTTAAGACGAGCATCTCGCACCAGCCGGGCGGCTCGAACTTCAACACGAGCCGGCTCGTGCTGCTCTCGACCGAGGACGGTTCGGAGCTCGATGTGATCGCGCACGACCTGCAGTGCGACGTCGGCTCGGTCGAGTTCAACGAGAACACGTGCGAGCCCGAGTTCGCGGACTTCGAGTACACCAAGCCGCGCATCGAAGTGATCGACGACAGCGTGCGCACGGACATCTACCGCTTGCAGGCACTCGTGCAGGGCCACTTTGTGCGCGTGAGCGTGAGCGACGACAACATGACGTGGCTCTACGCGGACCAGCGCGACGACGCGTCGCTCAAGTACTACATCTTTGAGCGCCGCACGGGCCGCAATGCGCTGCTCTTCGACTCGCAGCCGGCGTTGTCCGCGTACACGCTCGTGCCCATGACGCCGCACGTGATCCAGACGTCGGACGACGAGGACATGGTCGTGTACGTGAGTCTCCCGCACGGCATCGAGGCCAAGAATCTACCCTTCGTGCTCGTCGCGCACGGCGGACCGTGGGCTCGTGACCATTGGAACTACAACCCGACACACCAGCTGCTGGCGAACCGCGGGTACGGCGTTATTTCGGTCAACTTCCGCGGCTCCACGGGCCTCGGCAAGCGCTGGACGAACCTGGGCGATCTCCAGTGGGGTTCGACCATGCAGCAGGACCTCACGGACGCCGTGGATTGGATCGTGAAGCAGGGCTTCGCCGACAAGGACCGCGTGGCGATCTACGGCGGCAGCTACGGTGGCTACGCCGTGCTCGCCGGACTGGCGTTCACGCCGGACGTGTACGTGTGCGGCGTGGACATCGTGGGGCCGTCGCACATCAAGACGCTGCTGCAGAGCATCCCGCCGTACTGGGAGCCTATGAAGAAGATGCTGCAGCTGCGCGTGGGCGACGTGGAGGCCGACCAGGAGCTCAACGAGCGCATCTCGCCCTTCTACCACGCCGATAAGATGACCAAGCCGCTGCTCATCGCGCAGGGCAAGAACGACCCGCGCGTGAAGCAGGCCGAGTCGGACCAGATCGCCAAGCAGCTCTTCGCGAACAAGCGCGACGTGCAGTACGTGCTGTACACGGACGAGGGCCACGGTTTCGCGCGCCCCGCCAACAAGCTCGAGTTCATGGGCCGCGTCGAGCGCTTCTTCGAGCAGTACCTCGGTGGCCGCAAGCTCCCGCTCGACGCGAGCCTCATCGAGGGCAACTCGGCCGTCGAGATCGACGTCGCCGCGCTTTAAGCTCATGCATGTAGCTGCTGTGAGCCAGCGATGCATGATGTGAGTGTGTATGAGTGGTTTCTGACGAAATGAGCGCCTTGGAAGAATGTATCAACTGCCCATTTCCGTTAACTATAAAGAGAATTGCGCTGCGAGATGGCTTCACTTTATGGAAAGATTTGTTCGTCGACATTGATATCGACGGCTTTTCTGCTGCAAAATGGCAGTGGAAGACGAGACGAATGAATGGCTGTCAACATGTCAGTCAAAAGCGATTGTTAGATGTACAAAACTTGCTTTTCTTATTTATAAATGTGCGAAGCACTCTCTCTCTTTCTCTTCCTGGGCGTCAAGCATGCACTGGCTGGCTGTGATCGCTCCAATGTCTACCTCTCACAGCTTGCTCGGATAAAACTCTCGCTCTCATAAAAACACACACACTCACGACACAATTCTAACCGACAAGCACTCTAGTTCTGCTGGATGTAGAACTCCGAGTACCATTCCCAGGTCTTCTTGAGGCCCTCAGCCAGCAGCGTCGTCGGCTCGTACCCGAGCAGCTTCTTGGCCTTGGACACGTCCGCGGCCGTGCGTGGGACGTCACCGGGCTGGTCCGGAAGGTAGTTGATCTTCGCCTTCTTGCCCACGAGGCCCTCGATTGTCGCGATGAAATCCGTGAGGAAGATCGGGTTGCCGTTGCCCAAGTTGAAGACCTCGCAGCCGTGGCCCTTGTCCAGACTCAGCAACACGCCCTGCACGATGTCGGTCACGTATGTGTAGTCGCGCGACGAGGTGCCGTCGCCGTACTGGTCGATCGCCACGTCCTTGAAGATGCGGTCCATGAACTTGAACGGCGCCATGTCCGGGCGGCCGCGCGGACCGTACACCGTGAAAAAGCGCAGGCCGATCGTGTCGATCTTGTACAGGTGGTGGTACGTGTGCGCGAGTAGCTCGCAGCTCTTCTTGGTTGCGGCGTATGGGCTCACGGGGAAGTCCACGACGTCCTCCTCGCTGAACTCGGACTTGAGGCTGCCGCCGTACACGGAGCTTGAGGAAGCGTACACGAACTTCTGAATGCCGTGCTCGCGGCACGCGTCCAGCAGCACGGTCGTCGCGGTCACATTCGAGTGGATGTAGAGCAGCGGGTTATCGATACTTGGGCGCACGCCGGCGCGCGCGGCCAGGTGGATCATCGAGTCCGGCTTGGTCTCCTTGATCACGCGGCGTACGAACTGCTGGTCCGCGAGATCGCCGATGTACACGGTCACGCGCTCGCTCGTGTACGTGGCCACGAGGTAGTCGAGGTTCGATTGCTTGAGCTTCACGTCGTAGTAGTCGTTGAGCTCGTCGACGATCACGACGTCGTCGCCGCGCTCGAGGAGCGCAGAGGCCGTGTGGAAGCCGATGAAGCCGGCGGCACCCGTCACGAGCACGCGGCGGCGCGTCACGCTTCCGCTGAGCGAACGACCACGCAGCGGCAGCTCAGCGGACTTGCTGGCGGAGAACGGTGTGGGCGACATGGTGTTGTAAGAGGAGTGGCGTTCGGACTGGGGCAGATTCGGGACTGAGGAGCTACGGATTGCGGATGCGTGTAGCTATCGCAACAGCTGCTGGACCAGTGCTGGCGGACGAGGAGAGGAGTAGGTCTTCGCTTGCGTTCTTTCGCGCGTCGTTCGACTCGCTTCTTCGCTGCTGTGCGTGTGAACTTGTGGAGGAGGATTGTGGTGGCAGGCGCCTCACGTGTTGTTGACAAAGATGATTGTGGGACGCAAGACCAACATTCTGTGCGGTGGCCGACGCCATCGCGCCGTCGGCCAATCAAATCGGTTCGATCGTCCACGACCGACGCAGCTGCGCTAATAGACTCGAGACACAGATTTACGGCTGAACATGTCTACTATTTATGTATACAAACGAATAACTCAGTGTTTCTTCATCATCGCTCACTCTTTGACAAAAGCTACTCAAGGTATACAGAACGCATACAGCAAAATGATATATCCGGATACTTGCTAAAAGTTATGAATATTGGAAGGGTATAGATTTCTATCCGGTATTAATGCAAGCGTGCAGGATGATCGAATCTGTGCCTCGATCCACTTTTCGGTATCCATAACAATCCTGCTGGCAATCAAGAACAAACTGGTTGCTAACGCTTGCACAGCCGAAAAGCTGAAGCGAATCTTGGTGTACGCTCGGGTATCCAATGGCGCTGCTTAGATGATGAGAACAAGCTGTCGATTTGGGATTTGGGACCCAGAAAGCTGTTCTTGGGATGCGACGTCTGTCATGAGGAGACCTTTTTCAAACGCGAGAGAGTGAAGATTTGTGCCATGGTTGCTGCCCTGTACGACGACATTAAAACCCTCTTGAGAGGAGTAACTGGGGCATCCTTCACTGATCACTACGACAGGCCATCGATCTGCAAGCGGATCACGGCCGAACACGAGCACTATCGAGTGGTTTGTTGTTACACTCATCGCCTTCCTCTTTGGAATCTTGTTGTGAAACAGAAATCTCGATGACTGCACACGAATTCTGAGCCTGGGCTCGATTTTGAGGCAGAGTGATTGCGCCTGAGTTCGCGCACAACACTCTCCTCCCTTCTACGAGCTTCCTCGACAAAGTTGAAACGTGGCGAAACGTGAAGCTTCGCTGAAACAACGAAAGCAGCCTTTTCTCTCGACTGTACACGCTTGATTGCTTTCCCGACGGCCAAAGCGTTGGAATCTGGTCAGCTCATAATGACCAAGCAAGGTTCAACGGATTCACTGGTGCAGAAGCAGGTGTTTACATGCTGCAAGGCGAACAATGTTCGCCTTATCAGTCGGGGTGAGCTCGTGTCAATTGATGGCAGCGTGGCTTGTCGGGTGGGTGGTTGTCTTGGTGGAGCTTGTGGAAATGGTGGTTGTCACGAACAGGGTCATGGTGTAATGTGCGAGTGTGTTGCGGTAGGGCGTGTGTGTGTGACTGTGGTGCTGTGGAGCAAATCGCGGACTGAGTGGAGCTCTAGACGCTGCAATGCTGAAAATCTTCGAGTGTATAACCCAAAATTTACCGTAAATTTCTGTTGAAAGATCAGAGTCAGACTCAGAAATGAGAGTATCAGATTTACTCTTGTCTATTTGAAGTTGAGAATGGAATGAAATTGCATTGGTTTTCAAGAATAGCTTATTCTTCCATACTTCCCCAGGTCCTTTTCAACCGACATTCAAAATGGACCTTTGACGGTATCTTTGTATATAAAATTCGCACATTGAAGGTATGTGCTTGACTCGAAATCCGAGGAAAAAGAGTTTGAATGAAAATAAAAGGTATTATGTTTAGATGACTTTTTAGTGAAAACAGGAGGCTTTAGTAACTTTAGAAAGGATTGGCACTTTTGCAACACACAAAACTTTCCGTCAGTTAACCAGGCATGTTAGTCAAAAGACTGCTGTCAAAAAAAACATTACATACATAGACCGTTTTGACAATTCCGACGTTCGAAGTGTCCAAAATGGTGCTTCGACATACCTCTTTTTCTTTTCCGACTGTTTTGGATTCACAATTTCTAACGCTAACAAGCTGAAGCAGCAGCAAGCAAACCAGTATGGGCAAGCGAGGCAGCGCCGGCGGCAAGCGCGCGAGCGGCAACCCCGCGAGCATCGGCTCAGCGTCTACGACGTCCAGCAACTACGGCTCCATCATTCACATGAGCACGCTGCCGGCCGACCGCAGCGTGCTGGACGAAACGACGACGACGCAGCCGCCGCCGCCGAGCAAGTCGGACGGCAAGAACAACATATGGGAAGAGTACTACCCGCTCATCCAGCCGGCGCACCAGTACCATCACAATGGCCGCGGCGCGTCCAACTATTTCTTCCACGGCATGTTCTCGTCCGACGTGCTCTGCGCCTATCGGGACGCCGTGCTCGCGTACCTCGTCGCGCTCTTCTCCATGGTCGTGCTCTCGATCACGGGCCTCGTCTTCTGCAAGGAGTGGGGCATCGAGCCCACGAGCCCTATCGTGTTTGCGTGCCGCTCGCTGTGGACGATCAGCCCCGCGATTGCGTCGCTCGCGCTGCGAAACAGTTGAGTCATTTGTATTTCGCTCTGTGATTTCTTTTGCGTATGTGTTGGTAGCTCTTCGACGTTGGCTGACGTGCGGGTATCTATTGTGATGTGTGTCGATATGATATAGTTGCGGACCGGCGACTCCAGGCCTGCAACACGCCGTCGCACTGGAACATTCCGCCGTTCCACCACCTTTTCAAGTGCTTCCCGACGCGAGCGATGCTGCGACTGGCGCTTCTGAGCTACGCGATCCCTGTGCTCTGCGAGCTCGCGGCATTCTCGTTCACAGCTGCAACCAGGATGGTCAACCCGGTGCGTTCCTGGCATTTTGCACGGGTAATTGATGGTATCACATTTGAAAAGTACTGACATGACCTGTGTGTTTGTGAATGAACAGTTTAATCGCATCTTTGTGCAGAAGCTGGAGATGGTGTTCAGCTTCAACGACGTCGAGGCGCTGGACTCGGGGCTGGTCTTCTACGTGTTCTACATCAGCATTCTGGGCATTTTCTGGGACCCGCTGCCGCCCAAGCGCTACGACCTCGGCCTCGCGATGAACCTGCGCCCCATCGGTTCGTTGGCTTGGGATTTTTCTCGTGCTTCATTGTGTATGTAGTATGCTGTGGTGATGCTAACTTGTTTGGATATGTTGTGGTGAGATTGTAGGCTGTAGCTGGTTTCTCTTTGCAATAATCCAGGAGATCGGCTGGAGCGGATCACTGTATCCAGGTAAACAAATGCGCTCCTGTTTGGTTTGTGAACCAAAAAATTTCTTACTCATGCAATGACTGTGCTCTGGTCACCTTCTGTATCCTTAGCGCTGGAGATTGTGTTCAGCCACAGCACGATCCTCGCGTCGGCGATCACGGGGCTCATCTGGGCGCTGTGGCACTGGCCGATGATCATCGTCGACGCCCTGGACATGGTGCCCGAAGGCTCGGGCTACGCGGTCGTCGAGACGCGCGAGTTCCACCTCGTGTACGTGCTCTCGGCGTTCACGCTGCTGCTCGTGGGCTCGCGCATCATCATGTGCTGGATCCAGGGCAACTCGTGCTACATCATCTGGTCGAGCGTCGTGTACCACGCGACGCACAAACTGTACGGCGTACTGCTGCTGCTTGGTGTATTGACGCTTTTGTCTACGCGTTCTTGTGTACTGATTGTCAATGTGAATGCTCTCAGGTTCATCATCAGCGTCTTTGGGCAGCTCACGGCGCCGCTGTACGGCAAAACACAGCTCTTCAGCTACTTCAGCTCGGAGGCGTCCGTGTGCGTACTCGTGACCGTGTGGTTCTCCACGTGCATCCTCTCGCAGATGTTCAAATGGACGAACATCCTGCCGATGCTGCGTCGCCCCGCATCAGTCTTCCGGTCGCGCGCCAGCGCTGCGTAGGCGAGCGTGGGGCAGCAGTTTGCTGAAAGCTGTTCGTGTCCGTTCGTCCATTCAAAATTGCTTCAACGTGCCTGTCTCTTGATGAGTATTTAAACCCCGAAACACAAAATTCCTGTCCATAATTTCGACAAAAATGGGTTCAATTAAGCGCTTGAAGAGGCCTTTTTTGTAATTTACGTATTTTTTTATCTACTCTTCTTGAAAGTGCTCCTGATCGGCCAAGGGGTCAATTCACTTGCGTTTAGTATGGTGTTGATCCCTGCGCCTCGTTTCTGTGTGCCAGGGTCAAAACCATACTCACTGCAAGTGAATGGATTTTTTCGCACTTAATTGGGTTAATCCCATTAAAGGCCAAAGAATTCTGATAAAAGAGCACGGATACCTTTCTCTTTATCAGACTTTTGAAATGGTGTGACCACACCAGCAAACAATGCGTCAAAGCCAGTCGCGTTGCAAATCAAACCGCGAGAGTTGACTGGCGAGTCTCTTGCGCGCCGCCTTCAGTTTCAGCGCCCTCCAGCACGCGCAAGAAGGAGCCATCTATCCGTCCGTCCACAGCAGCATGGGCTTCTCGGTGCGCCGCGCTGCACTCGCAGCCGCCGTCACGTTCCTGGCGCTCGCGGGCGCTGACGCCAAGCAGAAGCAGGGCCTGGAGCTCATCGTACGTCCTTTGATCTTTCTCTCACTCTCTCTGGCGCGCCTGCCTGTTGCTTCTTCACGTGAAGGGAAAGAGGGAGGGAAGTGATGCTGACTGTGTGGATTTGTATGATAGACCCCGAGTGTGATTCTGCAGCAAGTGCCATTCTCCGCTACGATCCAGTTGCATGAGCTCAAGAACGGTGCGTGGGCGGACGTTTGCCAGCTTCGCTATAGATCTCCAAATTGCGCCCAAATCCGCTCGTGCTTATATCCTAATCTCTCTCTCTCTATGCTCTTACGTCTTTGCATCTTCATTAGGCTCCGTGTACCCGCGCTTCCTGTCGTACCGCGTGCAGGACGTGAACGGCGTCGTCCTCAAGAACGGCACGTTCGAGACCGTGGACGCGGACGGGAACCGCAACTCGCAGTTCGCGCAGGTCGCTAAGCAGCTGCGCTTCACGACCTACGGCTCGCACGAGCTCACGACGACTGTGTTCGAAGCCGACAGCAACAGCACCAGCGCAGCCAACGCGACCGTCGGCGTCTTCAGCGCGTCGTTCTCCAGAACGGTGTTCGTGACGCCCGGGTGGCTCTCGCTGCTCCCACCGGTGGTCACGCTCGTGATGTCGGCGCTGCTGAGCCAGGTGCTCATCGCGCTGCTCGCGGGCATCTGGTGCGGTGCGACGATCGTGGCGCAGGGGGACCCGTTCGTGGGTTTTTTGCGCACGTTCGACCAGTACTGGGTCAACGCGTTCGTGGACGACGGTCACGCCGGCGTGCTGCTTTTCACGATCGTGCTCGGCGGCACGATCGGCGTGGTGCAAAAAGGCGGCGGCGGGCACGGCCTCGCGCTGCTCGCCAAGGAGTACATGACGACGTCGCTGCGCATGCAGCTCTCCACGTGGCTGCTCTGCCTGCTCATCTTCTTCGACGACTACTCGTGCATCCTGATCATCGGCAACTCGCTGCGCCAGGTGCTCAGCCAGACGGGCGTGAGTCGCGAGAAGTTCGCCGCGATCATTCACGTGATCGGTGTCTGCCTGCCGTCCATGGCGCCCGTGAGCTCCTGGATCGGCGTCGAGATCGGCTACGTCTCGGCGCAGCTGCGCGACCTGAAGCTCGACTGGGACCCGTTCGTGACGTGCCTCTCGTGCCTCCACTACCGCTTCTTCCCGATCCTCTTCATTGGGTTCATCTTCATCACAATCATCTGCGAGAAGGACTTTGGCCCCATGGTGCAGTACGAGAAGGATGCGGCAGCCTCGCCCATCCAGACGGGCTACATGACGCCGATCGACCTCGGTCCGTGCGCAAGTCCGACACCGGAGCTCGGCCCACTCGAGCCGGACACGAGGAAGCCGCTGCGCTGGCAGAACGCTGTGTTCCCATTCGCGACGATCATCATCCTCACGTTCACGGGTATGATCCTCGATGGCTACAGCCGCCTGTACGCCGAGACCCCCGACGGCGACTTTGGTCTGCTTGACGCGCTGAGCAACTGCAACTCCGTGTCAGCGCTCATCCGCGCGTCGGCCGCGGGCTGGGTGCTCGCGGTCCTGATGCTACTGGTGCAGCGTATCGTGACGCTGGACGAGGCGACCAAGGCGTGGATGGAAGGCGTCAAGGATGTGCTCGACCCGACGCTCGTGCTGGTGCTCGCCTGGGCGCTCGGCACGGTCATCGCCGAGGTGAACGTGGCGCAGTTCATCGCGACGGCGGTGGGCGACTCGATCCAGAAGGAGTTTCTGCCGGCGATCGCGTCCGTGCTCTGCTTCGTCGTGTCGTTCGCGACCGGCAGCTCGTTCGGCACGATGGCGATCATGTTCCCGATCATCTCGCCGCTCTCGTACTCGATCAGCGGCGGCGACGCGAACAACCTGCTGCAGTGCTTCGGCAGCATCATGGGCTCGTCCGTGTTCGGCAACATCTGCTCACCGATCGCTGACACGTCGATCCTGGCGTCGCTCGCAGCGCACATTTCGCTGCAGAGCCACATCCGCAGCATCCTGCCCTACTCGATCCTCGTGGGCATCGTGTCGCTCACGTTCGGCACGCTGCCCACGGGCATGCACCTCTTCAGCACGTTCACAGCCTTCGGCGTCAGCCTCGCGGTGCTGCTGCTCGTTGTGTTCTTCTGCGGCACGCGCGTCAACTCGCGCTACCGCTCGCTCTCGTCCTGCAGCTTCATGAGCGCGTCGCCGCCGTCCAAGTACGGTGGTGAGTCCCGCCCATTGCTCTCGGCATAAAGTCGGTGCAGTAGCTCAAGCTCAAGCTCAAGGACATGAATCCCCCCTTGCCCAGCAATACCTAGTTGGAGTGCGATAGGTACAGGAGATGATAGCAACGCTGCTGTGAAGAGTAGAGCATTGAATCGAAAGCGAGTTTACCTTGAGCTGCTTTTGGATCGGAACCATTGCGTTGATGGTTGTCAACAAGTCGAAGATGGCTACACTATGAAACGAGCTCTCATTGGTTGAATTATACTGCTTACCAATTTGCAGCCAATCAAAGAGTGTAAACAATTTTTAAGTGGTCCACATCGACATTTTGCCAACCAACAGCTCCGATTTGGCAATGTGCAATTGAGCACTTCTTGACTAGCATCAGACGAGCGTGAGAGCCATGGAGGACGGGGACAAGAGCGCGGCGGCGCACGACGCACAGCAGCACCCAGAGGTGCTGCAATTGACGGCCGAGAGCAACCCGTATCTGGACTTCTACAACGAGTTCTGCGCCACGCGCCAGCACGAGCTCATCAGTGTGTTCGACCCGGCGATCAAGGAGAAGACGCGTGCCAAGATGTACGCGTCGCTGGACGTGAGCGTCGCAATGGTAAGTCAAGCGCATGCACGCAGTGTTCCACCGCTGTTCTTATATGTGAGTATGGCGGTATTAGCATTGCGATAGTGGTGCTAACGTCTCTGTGGCTTTGGCTTTATAGAAATACTCGTGGGCGATTCCGGACGAGCGCGCGCTGCGCATCCTCAAGCACTACGGACCGGTGCGTCATGCGAAACGCAAAGATACAAATACTCTACATATGCGTTCCTAGCGCTAATCATTTCGTCCTTGGCGTGCATATTCAGATCGTAGAGATGGGTGCTGGCAACGGCTACTGGGGCAAACTGCTGCAGCTCCGCGGCGTGGACATCATCTGCTACGACCTGCACGTCGCAGACGACGACGACGACGAAGAGGAAGACAACAGTACTGAAGACGACGATGAAGAACAAGAAGAAACCAAGAGCGAGGAGGAGGAGGCTGGAGACGAGGAGGAAGAGCAGCAGGGGTCTGATGAAAATGAAGACGATGAAGAAGCGGAAGGCGATGAAGATGGTGCTACTGCTAGTGACGACGTGGTGAACCACAATGAAGACAATGAAAGTGGCAGCGAATACGAGGAAGAAGACGAGGATGAAGAGGTGGAAGTAGAGCAGATCTACTGGACTGACGTGCTCAAAGGCACACCAAAGGTGCGTTTACTGCTACTAGCATTCGGCACTTGACTATGACTTGATTTGTAACCTAACACTCCATCTTACCTTCCTGCTACCTTTAGGACCTCCCCAAGCATTCGGACCGCACGCTCTTCCTGTGCTACCCAGATGACTTTGAAGACAGCGAGGAGTCCATGGCGCTCCAGTGCCTCTACAATTACACGGGCGACACGATCGTCCACGTGGGCGAGCTCTTTGGTCAGAATCTCTGTCTCCCTGGTGCATGGTACGCTCTTGGTTGTATTACTAGAAGCTTGTTATCGGCCACTGCTTACACACTGCCGACTTACGGTACCTACCTCCTCTATAACTGTGACTGTGTGTGTTTATAGGGGCCGCACGTCAGCGAAGGAGTTCCAGGAACACCTGGCGTCCGTGTACCACAAGGTGCTGCAGGTGCCGCTGCCGTCGTGGCACTCGAGCGTGGACACGCTCACGGTCTGGAAGCGCACCAAGACGTCCATGATGGGCAGCGCCGTGTACGCGTTCATCCCGGTCGAGGAGCGTCTGGACCTGGTCGAGGCGTGTCCGAACACGCGCCACTTGCTGCAACTGGGAGACAATGGCGCTGCTGCACACAACAAGGCAGAAGCGAAGAAGAAGAAGCTGTCATCAGCAACAGCAGTAGCAGAAGCCGCCTCGAAGAAGAGCAACCATAAGCGTCAGAAGCGGAAGTAGTCGCTCCAGTAGTTGATGTCAACATGGCTACATTGCATACAGTAGAAAATGCACCCATCTTGGGCAATAATGTAGCCATGTTGTATCCACTGGTGCGCTGGCAATAGGGCATTTGCCCAGCGATACCAATTATTGAGCTACCTGCGTCATGATTCAATCGTCGCCTCAGAAGATCGCCAACTTACCATGAGATACCAAAGTACCAACACGACAAGTAAGCGATCTTCTGTTTTGTATTGTGGGTCATGTGCTCTAAGTAAACTTAAAGCACCCAACACCCTCGGAGTAGGCATCTCCTGTCACCCG
>JAASGT010000379.1:0-27835 GCA_023334315.1 Globisporangium alternatum | reverse complement strand
GATCCGTCGTGAGGCACGACTGGCGCTCGAGCGTGCCATCGGGCATCACAGCGTTGCTGATCTGTAGTGCTTCGTGGTCAAAGTCAAAGTTGCTGTAGCAATACGCGGGCACGACGATCGGGGCTCCAACCGCAAACAGGAAGTCGAATCTGCAAACAAGATGAAAATGTATGGAGTTTGGTCATCAGAATCTTAGGGAAATCGGTCGAGAAATTTAATGGAAGCCCGACAAACTTATACAGAGTCGATGAGCACTTCAGTGAACGCCTATTGATGGCTTCCTAGCAGAATTGTGGCCACGCAAGAACTCGAGTTGGCTGCGATTAGCACGGCGTAGCTGTACGTCAGGGATGCTGAAATCCTGGCCTCGAGATACTGAACAAACTTGATCGTCTGGAGCGTCAGGTCGACAGTCTTGAGCCACAGATTTTGTTGCAAAGGCGACAACGTTGAGCAAAACAAAAGAACGCAAGGGATCTAGGCAGCTCAACGACATACACACCCAGTACTTGCGTTTTGTACCCTGGAAGCCTGTCAAGTTATTCCAGAACACAAGTGTTTGCTTCGGTCTCCATCGTGTCGGCAGCAACGACCACGTCCGGCCAAAACGAGCGCCGGAGAAGCGCTGGAAGAGGCTCGAGATGCGGTTGCACCAGAGGATCATCTTCAATAGCACATGCGTATACGACAGTGCACCACCGCGAGGCCACCGAGGCTGAACACCGTGGCCCATAGTTCAGTGTCGACGATGAGCCAGAAGTTGCCGTCGTCAAAGTGCTCCGTGTTCGTGAGGTAGTTGGCTGTCAGGTCGGCGCCGAGGTCAACAAGACGAGCCACATCATCCACGCAATGCACATCAGTAGGATGAGTAACAGAGACAGTCCAAGCAGCCCAAAGGCTTCTGCGAAGGAGAGCAGTCTGTTCACAACGCCAGGCTGCGCACCCGGGAACGACGGCACTCTTGGTCCCACTACTTCTGTACTTGCTGCCCATATTCTAAAAGAGATTGGGAAAACAGACAAGCCTCGTGACCAGCCATTGCGGATTTGCGAGGGCTTCTAGTTCGACAGCTTAAAATCCTGCACCTGGTTCGTCTTGGCCATCATCAAGTAGTCGTGGTTGTCGATTGTCGTCTGGGAGTAGTGACGAGCGGATTCCATGCAAACGAGCCACTTGACTCGACCAAGAACGCACTTGGAGCCATATGAGACTTGCACTGTGATTGGCACTCGACAAGCACGTGGCGAGAGTTAACAATAACGACAGCCTGCCCGCTATTGCGTCTACACGATATGCATTCAGGACGAGATCGCAAATACTCACACACATAGCTCTTTAACATGAATCCAGTCGCTGTCTCAAGAGATTTGACACTCTAAGAACACCGATGAACGCGGAGGCGTATGGGAAAGCACGGTCAGAGTCATACTTTGCGGCCACTAGCAGAAGTGGGTGCTCAAAGGCAAGGTAGCGGCAGCAGTGTGGCTCTTTCAGTCTCCTCCAGGAAGACCTCATTGGTATCTGTCCAGCCATCAGCTCAACAAACAGCCGTCACGGATGAGCTCTCATTCACGGATAATTTCGTCTTGCTGCGATTTACGATGCTGGTTGTGCTGCTAGTGTGCATCACGTGGACGACGTGGCTCATCCTCCTCACGATCGCACCCACCTGGGCAGCCAACTACCTCATGAACACCACCAACTCTGACGAGGGCAACTTTTGGCTCATCGTCGACACGAAACTAAATGAAAGCGCTCAGTCTCTCTGGTTTGCTGTTGGTGGCACTCGGGTATCTCTGCGTGCTGTTGAAGCTGGTGATGTGGAAGAAAACGGTGATGAGGTTCCCAAGACCACCCAGGTGCTGAGGAACTTCATTGTAAGGTATCTTCCAGTCAAGCTGAAGCCTGAAGAGAATTGGACGACCCCCACGTCCTCTAACTGATCAACCAGCAGCTTCCTGAGCTGCCAGAGGAGCTTTAGAATTGCCGAAACTGCCGAAACATGCAGTATTTGTAAGTGATCTGCGCCAACTGGGTTGCCCATACCGGTAGGTATGTGATTCTAACCATTGTACTCTGTCGCGGATCGTTCATGTATACAGAGACCGTGGCATTGCCTCCATGGACCAATGAGATCAAGAAGCTTCAATTCTTGTACGCTCTTTGCTACACTTGCGACGTGGTGCAATGACTCCTGTGAGACCAGGACCTTCGAGCAGATTCGAGAACAACCAACAGCTACCGTTAGTGAGTTGCCTGTCTGCATATATTTATATGGAGAGGTTTTTATGCCAATAACTCCAGCTAAGGCTTTTCCTCTCAGTGTCAGATTTGCCCAATCAACAGGTTGCTGTTGCGTGCTCTCTGCTTGTCTTCGCTTTGGGGAAGTGCTCAACTGCGCAAGTGCTACAAACTGAATTCGAGGTTGACAGTAGCCTAATAGATTTTTGGTGTTTGCTGTGAATTTGTGGACCTCTTGTAGGCACATGAAAGGCAAGAGTGGCGGCGTTAATAACACTCCTGAGTCTCTTTGACGACCTCTTCGAGGTTATGGACGAACTCACATTCCTCGACTTGGCTGTACTATCGAAACTCTCAAGACTCCCACCGTTCAAAGGTCTCCAACCTGAAGCAAATAACACTCGCTTGCTTGGTCTTAATTACCTAGGTGCCGTCTTTCGAACCCTTAGGAATCTGAAGCGAATGGACCTGGTTCCTCTGACAGCGTTCGCAGTGCTCTCAGACATGCCACCGCTAAGGTATTTTGAGAAATTCGCAGCTGTTCGCATCATGCAGCTTTGCTGCAACGGCTTTGTTTCACGGCACAACCTCACACAGCCCTTCTGTACTGCAAATACGCTGGCTCGGATCCATCAGTTGAGCTGCGTTTAAGACCTGAGTTTACCTGAAGCAATCGCAGCGACGCAAGGTACCTTCACAAACAACTCAAAGTCATTGTGTTAACTGGACGGAGTGCCGATTTCTGAGCTCGTCACCAGTGAGTGAAAAAGTCAATATGTGAGCTTTTCAGTACGTGTGAGATGCCGAGTGTTCAGATCAACAGGCCGACGGCTTTACGGGGTCTCGGGGGTTTGCTTCAACTCACGCATGCAGGTACTCGCATGCACAACATATCCGATCAAGATCCTGGCCAGGAGGCTGCAAGGTTAAGGTGACCCGACACTGGAAGCCTGGCTGGGGTGCACCTAGATCGCTTCAGGTATTGAGGTGCAACGATAATGATACATACCTTGGTACAGCTAGTCACAGTGAATCTTTGATGATGTAGCTTCGAAGGTGACGTGCACGGTACGCTGAGCTGATCTACTAATTTAAGTATCGAAAGTGCAAACAGATAGCTATTCGCAAATACATGTGAATTTGAACGCTACCGATATCAGCGGAGACAAATATTCCGAGCCGTTGCTAACAGAATTCAACGCCAGCGTCGCGTGCGGGTGCTAACAATAGCGACTTCCAGGTTCTTGCTTGACATCCTATTTGTCCGACAAAAGCGTTCTTGCAGCTCATCACGTGGTGTCTCAAGCGCAGCAATGAGCAAGGCAAACCAGGTCCAGGACCTACAGCATGCGGACAAGAAGCATCCGTGGGGCCCGAGCGCGTGGTGGCGAAGCTCAGCGGTGCGTCCGATTTCTCCTCCGACTTCTCGGTCATCGTCAGCAAACGCAGCAATCATTGGCCCAAAGGAGCCGACGATCCTGGGATCACAGCCTCGACTTGGAGGCCAGCAGCTCTCGTTCACAGATGCGTTCGGCGTGCTTGGATTGCCCCTGCTATTCATCCTAACGGTGTCCATTCTTTGGACGACGTGGCTCATCTTTCTCGCCTGTGCGCCAACGTGGACCGCCAATTACCTCATGAATACGGAGAACTTTGACGACGGCAACTTCTGGCTCATCGTCGACACAGAATCGTGGATGAAGGTGCTCAGCATCGCTGGTTTGCTGCTAATCGCACTCGGCTACGCATTCGTGCTGCTCAAGGTGCTCCTGTGGAGGAATCGTGTATCGAAGATTTCGCGAAGCTTCATGAGCCGCATTGGCCCATGGACGAGTCGACACTTGTTTCCAGAAGCATCCAAGTGGCGTGAGATTCGAACGTTCTGGGCCGATCTCACAGGCTTCGAGGGCTCAAGGCGCAAATATTGGGTGAATTCAAAAGCGTAAGCTCATGGTCTTGATCTATTAACTAGTTCTGACCACCTCATGTACTTTGCGTATCAGAATCTGTGGCTTAAGATGCTCGACCTCGCGATCCAAACCACTGCGCTGACTGAGATGCTCGACTCCGGCTTCCCGAAGACACTTACTTACAGCTACGCCACGCTAATCGCTGTCAACTCGCTCTCTTGTGTGCTCACGATACTGCGCGGAGGCCATCACTCGGCGTTCACCGAGGTGCTCATCGACTCAGTGTAAGAAATCGTTACTGTAGCTAACACCTAATCACTGAAATACTCACCACTATGATACTTGCAATCCACAGGTTCGACATGATGTTCGCTGTCGGCGCGCCGATCATCATCCTCGCGTACTGCTACAGCAACTTTGACTACGACCGCGGCGTGCTCGAGATTAACAGGATGTTATATCCCCGTGGTAGCTTTGAGCTCCAGGCACGCTTGCTCTCTAGCCCGTCGGAGATATTCCTGTTTCGCACGAGCTTCGACTCGCTGCGCATCCAGTCGTTGACCGACTTTGTGCTGCGCATTGGCATGAACTTGTCGTTCTGCTACCGCTCGAAGCGCGTCGTTGAGGTGCAGATCGCGAGACGAAAGCTAGCAATGACGCAGAATCACCAAGTGCAGCGAACTGATTCAGTGTCAGCCGCCCTACAAAAGCGCGTTCCTCGCGTCGCTGCGTTGGGCTTTGCGCTATTTAGTGCTCTCGTGATCCTCGCTACGCACGAGTCGATCAAGAACTCGACGGCAGCCTGCGCCGCTTACCCACAATGTGTGGTGTATGCGCAGAGGTGGCACGCTGGAGGAAGTTGCCCATGCATAGTCCTGATCGATGAAGTCACTGAGCCAAAGACGTGGGGAGACTGGGTGGACCCAGTCGACGACACTGAGGTCGTACGGCAACTGGCCAAGGCTGGAAGCCTTCGCGCAGTGCAAATGATCAACCGCAAGCTCAAGTACCTCCCAGAGGAGATACGCAGCTGCAAGGATCTGCGCCACATGTACGTTTCG
The DNA here is from genome assembly GCA_023334315.1 of Globisporangium alternatum. Classification (NCBI taxonomy): domain Eukaryota; phylum Oomycota; class Peronosporomycetes; order Pythiales; family Pythiaceae; genus Globisporangium; species Globisporangium alternatum. The sequence goes on along the minus strand of JAASGT010000379.1, from coordinate 22,623 downwards.
ATGTTTTGTGTGATTCTCACCATGTATGTTGTTCTCATTGGCTCTGTTTTCCTCCTCGATAGCTCGCTCGTCTACACCGAGACCGAGACGCTACCATATTGGGCGAAAGAGTTCACGAAGCTCGAACACTTGTACGTATTCGCTATTCCAAGCACTTCAGACATGGAATGAGATGATCCCGCACCTTACTTTGTAGTATCTTTGGCATGACATGCAGGCACATTGAAGGCAAGCGCGGCTTCGAGAACCTGCTGAGTCTCCCAGACGACCTCTTTGAGGATATGAGCAACCTCGCGTTCCTCCACCTCGGCATTCACAGTAACTTGCACAAGGTTCCCTCTTTCGAGGGGCTTTCCAACCTCAAGCGCATGCTGCTGGCGCTGCTCAACTCCGTGACGGAGTTGCCGTCGTTTCAACCTCTCGGAAAACTCGAACGCCTGGATTTGGTGTACTTCCCCAATTTGCGAGCGCTCCCAGAGATGGCACCTCTAGTAAATCTGCTGTCATTCACGACGCAATTGTCTATGCCGCTCTGCTGCTCCGGGTTTCTCGGCTCCTGTGATATGACACACCCATTCTGTGCACCGAGCCCGACTGCTGGGTTTGCTGGCGTACAGTGCATCCAGGATGACAATTTGCGAGCGACCGCGGCTACTAAGTTGATCTTCGCTGAGAACGCGGCGTCCGTGTGCCAGACGGAGACAGTGGTGGTCTCGGAGCCGGTCATGAACGAGCGCGTCGACATGTGCGAGGGTCAGATCTTTCGTCAGTGCGAGCTGCCAGATAGCATCACCTCGGACTCGAACGAATCGACGATCTGCTTCAACACGCGTCTGCAAGTGCTCGCGTGTACGACCGATCCGCTGAAAGTGCAAGCCCGGAGACTGCAGATCCAGCGAGGTGTCGGTCGCGTGTGCGACCCCGCGGTTGAAGCTTGGCTCGGATGCGCTTGATTCACGAGCGTTGTGAGATTACCATGACCAACCTCCTTATTCATTCTCATCGCGACGAGTACGGAGAAGGCAACTCAGGTCCACATCCTGCAACAGTCCGACACTGTGCTCGTATTTTTGCACTGGCTGGTGGACAAGATGCTCGGGGGCTTTTCAGTCGCACCGAAGCCCCAGGTGCTAAATACAGTGCAAGTAGGTCCAAGCCAGCCGTCAGTAACAGGTTTGCAGTCTCGACTTGGAAGCCAGCAGCTCTCGTTCACGGAAGCATTTGGTGTGCTCGGTTTGCCGATTCTGCTGACGTGCATCGCCTGGACGACGTGGTTCATCTTTCTTGCCTGTGCGCCAACGTGAACCGCCAATTACCTCATTAATACGAAGAACTTGACGACGGCAGCTTCTGGCTCATCGTCGACACGGAACCCTAGATGAAGATGTTCAGTGTGTCTGGACTCGTTCTTGTCATTATAGGCTACGTCTACGTGCTTTTCAAGATGCTCGTGCGGCGAGACCACACGTCGAGCTTCGGAGCAAGTTTCACGGTCGTATCGAATCCTGGGGGGGGCTTCGAGAAGATGAAGACGTGACTCCCAGATCAGTCGAAATTGCGAAGGAAGACGACGTTGCTGCTCTGGCACGAGCGCACGGGATTTCACGGCTCGAAGCGCAAGCTCCGGGTGAGGATTCTATACATTTAGTCTCAGTTTGGTTGTTTGCTTAATGCCTATCACTCCAGCGTCTTGCTCACTAGAATCTCTGGCTCAAGCTTGTCGACCTGTCATTTCAGTCTGTTGCCCTGGTGCAAATGCTCGAGTCTGGGTTTCCAAGAACGCTCACGTATAGCTGTGCGTTGGCTGAAGCTGTCAACACGTTCTCATGTGTTGTGATGATTTTGTTGGGGGGCAAGCACTCGATGCTGTTTGAAGTGTTCGTGGACTCAACGTGAGAAACCCAGATTTGTGCTAGCAGTCTAAAGACTGGTTAACCTCTGTGTACTGATTGATGTGCTAATAGATATGACTTGCTCCTCGCTGTGATCGCCCCGATCGTGACCCTGATGTACTGCTTCAGAAACTTTGACTTCGATCGCGGTGTTCTCGAGGTCAACACAGCCATGCTACCTGCAGGGAGTTTCGAGCGCCAGGCGCGAATGTTGGCGAACCCATCGGAGTTGTTCCTCTTCCGAAACAGCTTCGACTCACTTCGCATTATGTCGGCGACTGACATGGTGATCCGCCTTGGGATAAACTTGACGTTCTGCAATCGAATGAAGCGCGTTATCAAGATCCAGATTGCACGTCAAAAGCGCGCAGTACAGCAACAACATCAGTGGAAACGGACGATTTCTATGACAATTCGTCAGCAAAAGCGCGCGTCGCGATTTGGTGCGCTACCATTCGTGCTCTCCGGGTATCTTGTGCTGACTGCAACTAACAAATCGAAAGCTATCTCGACTGCAGCATGTGCTGAGTACCGACAGTGTGTAATGTATGCTCAGAGGTGGAACACTGGTGACGTCTGTCTGTATTCGGTCCTGATCGACATGCACAAAGAGCCGAAAACGTGTAGCGACTGGGTGGATCCAATCAGCGACACTCAAATTGTGAGGCAGCTCGCGAAATCGGGCGATCTTCAGGTGCTGCAACCCATTAATCGAAGACTTCAAGAGCTACCAGACGAGCTACAGCGCTGTACGAACATGCGACACATGTCCGTACTCAAGCATCATATGTGAGCTCAACGATGTGGCGTACTCACTGAATGATGCTCTGTGCAATGCAGTTCACTTATCTACACTAAAATCGAGTCGTTGTCACCATGGGCGAAGCACTTCGATAAATGTTCGAGTACTTGTACGATAGTTTCCTTACAAACTCCTGTGGTTGGGATGCATTACTTAGATTCTCGCTAACTACGACTCCCTATAACTCGAAACGACAGTCACAGCGAGGATTAGAGTGGTTCACGGAATTTGCTGAGTCTCCCAGACGACCTATTTGAAGAGATGCACGGCACTTGTATCTTTACCTCGGCATCCACCCGAACCTCGTCAGACTTCCATCGTTCCAAGAACTCTTGAACGTCACGCACACGCTGCTGGTCTATCTGTTCATGATCACAGAGTGTCGTCACTTGAGCCACTTAACTCAGTGGGCATTATGGAGCTAAAAAATAATATCCCACATCACCAACTATAGACTCACTGTGAGCCTATACATAGTCAGTCAACAAGGTTTGTGAGGTGGTGCGAAAGCTATCTATGCACCACCGCTCTCATTTCCATTCAACAGCGAAGTCAGCTAGCTCTCGAACAGGGCAAAAGAGAAAAATCTTGTGGTTGAGCCTTGTTGTTTGAGTCATGCAGCAGCACAAGACGGAAGCGAAGCGCAAAGGTAAACTGTGGGGCCTCCGAGGCTATGCGGTACTCCCACTCTTCCCAGCCAACACAGCGACAGTGGCCCTACAACCGCTGGCGTCCTTGGTTGTCTTGAGCGCTCCACACAACAGCGATCATCTCTCGTTTAAAGCAGCGTTCGGAGTCCTCGGTCTGCCCATGCTGCTCGTGCTGCTCGTGTGTATCGTCTGGACGAGCTGGCTGGTGTTACTCGCCGTTGCGCCGACCTGGGCGGCGAACTACCTCATGGACACGGCGGACTTTGACGACGGCAATTTCTGGCTCATCGTCGACCCAGAGCCCTGGGTGAAGGCGCTTAGTATCTCTGGACTCGTGCTCGTCGCGCTCGGCTACCTATACGTGCTGCTCAAGATGCTCGTGTGGCGAAACAGGACCTCGAGCGTTGCCTCGGATGTCGTCAAGCGAGTCGGTAGTACACGGTACCTGACGCGCGCTGTTCGGGCTCTCTCGATCAAAAAGCCAGATGAGATTGTGAGACGCTGGCGTGACTTGACGGGGTTTCACGGCTCGAGGCGCAAGTTCTGGGTGCGTCACTAGTGTTGAGCAGGTTGTGTATTCCTATACTGACTGACCGACTAACTCGTGAACTCGTAGAATGCCTGGCTCAAGAGTATCGACTTGATCTTCGCAACAATCGTGCTGCTGCAAATGCTTCACGGAGGATTTCCTCATACCATTGTGTATAGCTACGCGACGCTGCTCGCAGCCAACGCGCTCTCCTGCGTCGTCACGATCTTGCTCGGGAGCAGACACTCGGCTTTCTCCGAAGTGCTCGTGGACTCCATGTAAGTAAAGGAAAAAGCGGCTTCTGAAGCTTCTCGTCAAGCTGGCTCAGCTCCCGTTGACTATTGTGTGTTCTTTTGTAGCTTTGATTTGTTGTTCGCCGTGGTGGCACCCATCGGCATCCTGGCGTACTGCTACAGCAACTTGGACCTGGCGCGCGAAGAGCTCCGGATCAACAATGCACTGCTCCCAGCCGGGAGCTTTGAGCGCCAGGCACGCCTCACGGCGGACCCAGCAGAGATCTTCCTCTTCCGCACGAGCTTTGACTCGCTACGAATTCTCTCGATAACAGACTTTGTGATTCGCATTGCGATGAACCTGTCGTTCTGCAACCGGTTCAAGCGCGTTGTCGAGGTGCAGATCGCGCGAAGCAAGCGCCCGGTTCAACACCGGCGATCCGGTTTTCATTCGTCGCAGACGATTGTGGGTCAGAAGCGCGTACCCAGGTTTATGGCCCTGGCATTCGCGCTATTCAGTGCTGTGGTGCTTCTGGTTACACACAAGTCCATCACGACGTCAGCGACATTGTGCGCAGCGTACCCAGAATGCGTAGCATATGCGCAGAGATGGAGTGGTAGCAGCTCCTGCCCCTGTCTAATCCTGATTGACACGGAAAAAATGCCGAGAACCTACGACGAGTGGATGAGCGCCACGGACAAGACCGAGACCGTGCGGCAGCTCGCCAGATCGGGTGACCTCCGCGTCCTCCAGCTGATCAACAGGAGACTCGTCGTCCTGCCAGACGAGCTCCAGCACTGTTTGAACCTCCAACACATGTAAGTGTGATAGATATTCTGGATGCACGTTGGCTTTCCAGCACTGACTCTAGCTGTGTTGTCCTGCTGGCAGCATGCTCATCTATACAGAGACAGCTACGATCCCGTCGTGGGCGAGAGCGTTCAAGAGCCTGCAATACTTGTATGAGCCTGTTGAGCACAACGCAAGCAACACCTGCCAACAAACTTCCTGACAATATCACATTGTGTATATGCGTTGGCTGTAGGCACATTGAAGGCAAGGGTGGCTTTGACAACCTGGGTAGCCTTCCCGACGATCTTTTTGCCGACATGCACGCGCTGGCGCTCTTCCACCTGGGCGTTCACTCCTTCCTTCCAAGGCTCCCGTCGTTCGACGGACTCTCGAACCTCAAGCATATGCTGCTCGCGTACCTCTTCTCAGTCACGGAGCTGCCATCTTTAGCACCGCTCAAAAGACTCAAGCGGTTTGATTTCGTGTACCTCTCTGCTCTTCGAACGATTCCAGACATGGCACCGCTGAAGCAGAGTCTCGAGACGTTCAGCATCTTTCGACCGATGCAAATTTGCTGCAATGGGTTCGTCGGAGCCTGCAACTTGACGCACCCGTACTGTACGCAGAATTCTGTGGCGAGTATCCCACACGTCGACTGCCTCAACGAGAAACTCCCAGGCAACCAAGCGACACCAGTGACGACCCAGTTCTTCCAAGCGCATAGCGCTGAGGTGTGTGCAGCCGCATCGATGAGTATCTCAGTAGTCCCAACCAGAGACCTGGTGGACATGTGCGCCGGCACGCTGTTCCGGAGGTGTGAACTACCTGGTGCGCTTCAACCGAACGGCTCGCGCCTCGCAGTTACAGGCATCTGCTTCAACACGCGCATGCAGGTGATCGCGTGCAACTCGGATACGTACAAGATCGAGGTGCGCAGGACGCAGATCCAGCGTCGCGTCGGGCTACCGTGCGATCCGGAAGTCGAAGCCTGGCTCGGATGCACGTGACCTCACAGAACAAGCAAACATTGCGAGAATACTGCTTCGTTGACTAGAACGTAGCTGTGGGTTCCCATTGTTGACAAGAAGTGTATTGCTCTACTCATTTGCGTCCCTTGCCCAGTTGTATACAGCCTTCATGACGTCACACAGAGGAGCCATGTGGGGTATACTTGTGAGTCTCGGAACGTAAACTATCTCGAAGCGTTCAAGCTTCACGAGTGGCTCGACAGACGGCAGCTGGTTGCAATGTCAGCCGTGCACGATGATCGGCGTCACGACTGCGAAGAGCAAGTCAAGCTGGAAAACACAACCGTTTTGAACCTAGGGAAGCAAGCAATTGGCAATCTCGATCATTGTATATCAAACTTACAATGAGTCGACGAGCACCTCGGCATAAGCAGAATGAAAGCCGCCCATAGCAACCATCGCCACGCACGTCCAGGAAGTCGATGCCAGTAGCGCTGCGAAGGAGTACCCGAGCACTTTGGCGACCCGTTTTTCCAGCACTCAACGCAATCGTCTGAAGCGTCAGATTCAGGGTCTTGAGCGCGAACTACTATTGATGTCTAGACTCAATGCAAACAGGACGCGTATCCAGAACGAACGCTGTGTGCTCACTGCCGCTGAAGTTAAAACACGCCACCACAGCTTACCGCACCGAAACACTCGCGCTCGAGATGATTTTGAGTCTTAGCAGGGTAGCGAGCGTCTTCGAATTGGCAATGTACTCGGATCAGCGCTTTCCCGCGAGGTCGCGAGGAGTAACGCAGTGCTTCTGCTACTTACATACCAGCACTGGAACTTCAGCGTTTCGGCTTGGTACTTAAGTATCGCATGGGAAGTTTGGTAGCATCACTCGTTATGAAATTCAACTTGATATCTGTGCAAAATGGTGAATCATTTAGAGCAGGATATACAACGTCCCAAAACCAAGTACCCCTCTTATACTTGGAGTTTGTATGTGAAGGGGCACTTGGTTTTGGGACGCTGGAATCTGCGGACAATATGCAGTCTCGCTTGGATGCGTCACATTTGGAACGAAAAAGTAAAGAGAAATTCGATTCTTTTTAGAAATTGGCAGTTGCAAACATCTTGCTTTCAAATGAACAGCGATGGTCATGGAGCTCCTCGACACCGTGAAGCAGGAAGCGCCATCGCAGTGGCCGCAGGATGACAGCGGCAGTTCGACCGAGAGCGAGTACTTTGACGAAGAGGAGGACGAGCAGTTGTCATGGGCCACTGTTGATGGCGACAGTGGCGCGCAAACAGCACCGCCAGAATTTGAAGCACCCGCCACCACTCATTCAGCAGCTCCAATGGACGCGCCAGTCGTGACTGTGCTGTCGGACTCGTGCTCACGCTGCTCGTGCCGCCTCATGAGCGTGCCAGGCGAGCGCGAGATGTTCTGTATGTGCTGCAAGGTGATGTTGCCGCTCGCAGCGTTCTCGGGCACGCAGCGCGTGAGTGTGGGGGTTCGCCGCTGTCGCAACTGCATAAGCGCGAGCACGCAACAGATCAACAAAGCGGTGCGTCAGGAGATGAACAGGAACAAGCGCATGGCGGAAAAGGTCGCGTCTAAACTTGCGACCGCTACGAGTCAAGCGAATGGCGAGAATGGAGCGCCTAATGCGGTGGAAGAGCCGCAACCACAGAAACTGAGCGAAAAGAAGCGGAAGCGCTTGGAGATCCAGGCTGTGAGACCGGGCATGACCAAGGCAAAGATCGCTCGGGAGAGGAAGAAGCTGAAGGCGCAAGAGCTGGTATCTTCAGTGGGCGACGCCACTGGTGACAACAACGACGCGGCTGAGCAGTCTACGGAGCCGAACACGATTGAGCAATCCGGGTCCTGTAAGCGCTGCGCAAAGCCGCTGCTCAGCATGAAAGGTAGCGCAACGCTCTTGTGCGCGTGCTGCAACGTGAAGTTCCCAGCCAAGGCGTTTTCCAAGAGCCAGGCGACTGGCGAGCGCATCATCCGACGCTGCCTCGCGTGCGTGAAAGGCGGCGCCGCGATCTACGAGCAGCTCAAGCAGGAGCCCGCGGTCGGCGACGCGATCCACACGAAGCAGTTGGCGATCGCGAAGCAGAACAAGGAACGACTCAAGCGCGCGCAGGACGTGCATCAGCTGGTGTCGGTGAAGAAACTGCCGCGCATTACGCGCAGCCAGGCGGCCGTGCTGGCGAAGAAGCAGAAGCCCATGGACGAGGAGCAGCAACTCGAGTTCGCCGAGAAGATGCGCCAGCTCGTCTACGGGCGCAAGGAGTTCTTCGCGCAGTTGACAGCAACGGACAAGAAGAAAGGCGGCGCGACGAAGGAAGAGCGCCGGGAGCTCGAGAGCAAGGATGCGTGGCTCAACGCGCTCGAGAAGAAGCTTTTTGTGCAGAACCAGAAGCTCTTCAGCGAGCTCTACGCTGTCATCAAGTGAGTCTGTGGGTGGAGCAGTTATGGTGGTGAGGATGTGAATGGGATGCGACAGTTGAACAGCCACAGAGGAAGAAGTCTCGATTGTTTGTGTGCGTGCGTGTGTGTGCTTTGGAACCAGTGTGGTCAACTGTCGGGCCTTGTTCAGGACCTCACAGCAGACGCATTCTACAAATCACTCAGCATCAGCGTACTGCCGCGGAAAAGAAAAGAAGACAATGCTCGACGAAGCGATCGTGCTGCGGCTCGCGACCTCGTGGGGAAACGCCTGGCGCGACACAAGCGACTGTTCGTGCCAGCAGACTCACTTGACGAGCACGCGTTGCTTCGAATCCACTTCCACTACGAAGATGACGTCGCGATCTTGCAGCTGCTCAAGATGGTCTCGCGGTCGTGCGAGAATGCCTCGCAGTGTGGCGAGTCGTGGCGTCGTGTCCGGACTTCAGCTGCCGTGAGAACCCAGATTTTTGGGGCGCGTGATTGAAGCTCTACGACCAGACGTGTACACGCTAAGGACCCCGTTCGATGGGTCTCGAGCGAGTGAAATAGGGGATCACTGTGATCTGCTCCATTCGCGGGGCTATGCGTCGGGAGAACCGCGTGCAGTTGCTCCATTGGCTGGACGAACTCTGCAACGGTTTGCCGAAGTGGGATGGCGAATCCCACGGAGCGAGAACAGACTCGTACTACCTCGCGCTAGATTGAATTAAGTCTCTCATGGACTCAGGAGAATGGAGTCCAGTGTCCGCGCTGTTGGAGCTGTAAGTGAAAATGACCATGGCTACGACGGCACTGTGGAGTATTTGCACCGGATCCAGTCGCTGTTGACACGTGCTTCCCTGACAGCAGCTGTACCACAACTGGTACCGTGTGCTCGTCCCTGGCTATGGATTTGGTTGGGTGGACGAACAGGATTCACTGCAAGTGAAGGACTGGATCCCTGAAGCGCTACCCACTTCCGGTTTACTTCAGCTCAAGCTAAAATGCGCGATGGTGTTTGCTGAACACATCTTCGATGTGCTTTGCGGCATGGGCGAACGCTTGGAAGTGCTGCATCTTGATGGTGTGCGTTCAATGCCCGACATTCTCGACCATCTGCCCGAACCTCAAGGAAGTGCTTCTGGCCGGAGGCAGCGTGGTGCTCAGCGAATACTCTCTCCAGCGGTTCTTCTCGCAGCGTCAGACGAAGTTGCAGTCACTGACACTCGACTATGTGCCCAAAGTGATGCACTCGTTTGCGATGGCGCTGAAGAGCTATGAATACCAATGGCAACTACTGGCAGTTTCCAAGCTGCAGCGCTTGCACCTCTGCAATGTAGATGAGCACATTCTTACGCACGGGTTTGGCTTGGAATTTGCAGTGATACTTAAGGCGAACAAGTTCCTGGAGCAAGTGCTGTTTTCCAGCGTGCGCCCTCTTGTAGACGAGTTCACAATTTTGTCTAGCTACACGGCGACATTCGATGGCGAGCTCCTTGCTCTCCCCGAAGCAAATGCGCGCCGTCACATCGCGTTCCTGAGCGTGGTCAATCGGCTTTCGCTCAAGCCTGGAGCGCATTTCGCCATCTGAACTCGTTCTTGCTGGCGATCATCTTTCGCTTTGCGATCACGCACGTGCATCGCACCGTACGCTTTTCCCTACCACCAGCTCGACCTGCGACTCCATGAGATCTCCACGCGCTTCAGCAGGCTGCAGAATGGCCTCTGAAGCGATTCCAGTATGCTGTGGACTGCTTTGTTGTGATATCCAGAGGCGATCCTCCCATCTAGAACTCGCTCACTTTGGCCACTAATCGGGGCGTTTGGCGGTAGGGATATAGCGGACTAGGCGAAACTATACCTCATCGACTTGACTTGGTCTGTTCAGCTTCACCCAAGCGTGTTGCTTGATGAGCGTCGTCCAGGCCACTCGTTAGTGTCGCCGAACATCACCCGTGATCAGGAGTGTATCCCCTCCATATTAATAGGCAATGAACTACCACCCACCTATGCTCGCCTTATTTTCAGCCTCGAGGCACTGCAGTCGTTTCACGAACTCATCTCGCTTTTGTCCGAGTTCATCGAGCGATTCATACGCTCTCGCGAGTCGGTTATCACATTGTCCAAGCCAGCCGCGTGGTGGCTCCTCCACTTCTTCTTCGCAGAGCCCCGGACGCACGACGACGACGGTGGCAAGAAGGAAGCCTGATCATATCAACCAAGAATGTCGACGCAGGTCGAGCCGCGCGTAGCGTATGTGAATGACCCGGTGCGCAGCCAGGAGCTCATTGCGACCAAGTGCTATGCGAAGAACGTGATCGTGACGTCCAAGTACACGGCTGTGAGCTTCGTACCCAAGACCATGTTCGAGTTCTTCCGCGTCGTCGCCAACGTCTACTTCCTCGTCATCTCGCTCTTACAGGTAGGCTGACTGAATGGCCTCTTGTGTTGCATGAAGCCTGGGCGAGGACTGACAACACCTCTATATGGACTGTAGCTATTGACGACATGGTCGCCCACGAATCGATACACGACGGCGGGGCCACTGGCCTTCGTGCTCATGGTCACGATGCTCAAGCAGGGCTCCGAGGACGTGAAGCGCCACCAGGCCGACGAGGTCCAGAACAATCGCAAGTGCCGCGTAAGCCCACGAAAGCAATAGTCCGAGCTATCGAGTCCCAGGTTGTCCTCGAACTAACAGACTCACTGTCTCCATGATAGGTCGTGAACGCCCAGGGTGAGGTCGAGACCATCGCGTGGCAGGAGGTCCAGGTCGGCCAGGTCATCTGTGTGCGCAACAACGAGGAGCTGCCCGCCGACATCCTGATCCTCGCCACGTCCGAAGAAGAAGGTCGGTGTTTCATCGAGACGTGCAACCTCGACGGCGAGACAAACCTCAAGCGCCGCACGGCCGTCAAGACCACGGCTCAAATCGCCGGTTGGCGCGAGCTCAACCAGGTGGGAGTTGACCTAGTAGACTCTGTCGAAACACGTGAACGACTGCAAATACTAACACTGTATTTTTTTGTCCTGAGTACAGTCTGTCTTGGAAGAGCCGCCAGTGTGCAATGGCGTACTCAAGCTCAAGGGCACGCTGGAGTACGAGCAGCCCAACAACCAGCTGTACACATTCACAGGCCGCCTGCTCCTACAGAACGACAGCTCCGTCACGCCCCTCGGTCCCGAGAACATCATGCTGCGGGGCTGTGGACTGCGCAGCTGCAACTTCGTACTGGGGCTCGTGATCTTCACGGGCGCCGAGACCAAGCTGCTGCAAAACTCGCGCTCGGCACCGTCCAAGCAGAGCAAGCTCTACAAGACGGTGAACCGCTGCATGGGACTGATCTTCGCGACCATGTTCTCGCTCTGTCTCATCAGCGCGATCGCTGCGGCGTCCTGGAGCCACGCGAACAACGCACGCGTGTGGTATTTGCCGTTCGTGGTCTCGAACGATGCGGCCGAGTTCATTAAGAACTTCTTCACGTTCCTAATCTTATTCAACAATCTCGTGCCCATCTCGCTCTACGTCTCGCTCGACATCATCAAGGTGATCCAGTCCAAGAACATCACGGCCGATGACGCCATGAACCACGAGGGCTTTCGAGCGATCGCGCGCACGTCCGAGCTTAACGAGGAGCTCGGCCAGGTCGAGTACATCTTCAGCGACAAGACCGGCACGCTCACGTGCAACGTCATGGAATTCCGCAAGTGCTCGATTGGCGGTGTCTCCTACGGCTTTGGCACGACCGAGATCGGCCGCGCGGTCGCCGCTTTACAGCCCGGTGGAACGAAGAGCTCACTGGCGACCACGGCCGAGGTGGGCGTCTCGCTCAACCTCGAGAGCTCGTCGGCAACAGGCATCCGCGAGCGCGCGGTCCGCGGCGCCCCACTGCTCGACACATCCGAGCCTAGTGCTAAGATGCAGGCTAATGGCCACGCTGGAGGTCCTCAGAGCGATTGCAAGAAAGCCCAGGTGCACTACGACCCGAGCATCAACTTTGACGACCCAGCGCTGCTCCGACATCTGAACGTCAGCGGCAAGCAGGGGACCCTTATCCACGAGTTCCTCACGCTGCTCTCGATCTGTCACACGGTAATCCCCGAGGTGAACAAGACAACGGGCGTCGTCGCGTACCGCGCGTCGTCCCCGGACGAAGAAGCGCTCGTGAAGGCGGCCAAGTGCCTCGGCTACAACTTCGTCGACCCGGCGCCACTGACCAAAATTGAGATTACGCGCAAGAACATGGACTCGGGTAAGCCAGAGCCAAATATGCCCATCAAGCAGGCGTTCACGATCCTGAACGTGTGCGAGTTCAACTCGTCGCGCAAGCGCATGTCGGTCGTCGCCGTGAACGACAAGGGGGAGTTCGTGCTCTACTGCAAAGGCGCGGATAACATGATGCTCGCGCGCGCCGTCGAGGACGAGCATACGGACGCGATCAACAACCATCTGCGCGTGTTTGCTGGTGAGGGATTGCGTACGCTCGTGCTCGCGAGACGTGTGCTCTCGCAAGAGGAGTACAGACACTTCAACGAGCAGTACATCGAGGCCTCGACGTCGCTCGTGGACCGCGAGGCGAAGCTCGACGCCGTCGCTGAGCTTGTTGAGAAGGACATGCAGATCCTGGGCGTCACAGCCATCGAGGACAAGCTCCAGGAGAACGTGCCCGCGACGATCTTCGACCTGGCGCAGGCGGGCATCAAGATCTGGGTGCTCACGGGTGACCGCGAGGAGACCGCGATCAACATCGGCCACGCGTGTCGGCTCATCAATGACAGTATGAAGCTGCTGTACGTGAACCAGGAGGACATTCAAGATCTCGAGAAGCAACTCAACGAACTCCACAGTGCGCCGTTCATCCAGCAGCTCATGCGCGCCGGCAAGGTGTCCGAGGAGATCGCCATGGTCTGCGACGGCAAGGCGCTCGTGCACGTGTTCCCGTCGAAAGACGCACTAGCGACCATGAGCGACGAGGCGGCGAGTCGATCACGCGTGCTGGCCACCAAGCTGCTGGCCGTCGCGAGCGTCTGCAAGGCGCTCATCGCGTGCCGTGTGAGTCCGTCGCAGAAGGCCGAGATCGTGAGCCTCGTGCGCAACGGGTCGCCCAACAAGCCCATCACGCTCGCCATCGGTGACGGTGCAAACGATGTGAGCATGATCCAGACGGCGCATGTGGGCGTGGGCATCTCGGGCAAAGAGGGCGTGCAGGCCGTAAACGCGAGCGACTACGCGATCGCGCAGTTCAAATTCCTCAAGCGTCTCATGCTCGTGCACGGCCGGTTCAACTACAAGCGCATCTGCAAGGTGATCAAGTACTCGTTCTACAAGAACATTGCGCTCGTGATCAGTCTGTTTTTGTTCGACTTCTACAACGGCCAGTCGGGCGCGCCGCTCTTCGAGAGCTTCGTCATGGCCGGCTGGAACTTCTTTCTGGCCACGCCGATCATCGTTATTGGTGTGTTTGACCAGGACATGCCTGAGGCCGTCGTGCTCAAGTTCCCCAAGCTCTATAGGGCTGGCCAACGCGACAGCGACCTCAACATCCCCGTGTTCGCGCTCACGATCCTCAATGCCGTGCTGCACGCCGTGATTTGCTTCTGGGTCTGCTACCTGTGCTCGAACAAGAGCCACAGCATCTTCCACATGGGCACGGTCTTCTACACGACGCTGCTGCTGACCATGAAATGGAAGGTCGTGCTGCTCACGCTCAGTTGGAACAAGTACCACTTTGCATTCCTGGGCTTCAGCATCGCGCTCTTTGCGTTTTTTCTCCTCGTGTACCCGGTGCTGACGTTCTTGAGCTTCGACATGTTTGGCGTGCCCAGACAGATGCTCGAAGACGATCTCTTTTGGTACCTGCTCTTCGTGGCACCGATCGCCGCGACCCTGCTCGACTATGCCGTCGTGACCATGCTGCAGCAGTTCACGCCCACGTCCGAGGACATCCTGCGCGAGCGTTATCGCCTGAACGCGTCCATGCGGTTCTCCGGCAAGGCCGACATCATCCCGGACAACTCGCCGTCGCCGCCCAAGCCTGTAGCGAACGGAGCAGGTGGAGCGCGGTCCGACGCCATCGTGTTCCCAGAGCAGATGATTTCCGCACCACCGAACAACGTGAGCTCGCTCACGCTACTCGAGTCCCAGCTCCGGGTTGCCAGCGTCCACTGTAAGTTCGTGATAAGCCTGGTGGTGGTGATGTACCTAGACTAAGCTAAGGCTAACCTTGTTGTGTTCTAGCGAACGGGTTTGCGTTCAACGGACCGGACGGCTCGAGTCTGCACTCGGACGACGCCCGCGAGCTCGTGACCAAGCGCGTCAATACGTTTACGGACGCCATGCGGGTCGAGTCCACGCGGCTCACGGCGCCCATCGTCGACGCGGAAGTGCACCACCCCAGCGAATCCGATTCCGAAATAGAGAAAGTGGTGCGGACGGCGTCCATGAAGCCTAAGCCCATAGCAGAAGACGCATCGTCGTAGTCGCAAACCTACAAAGAAGGTATTGAATAAAGAAGCAAACCGTCATGCATTCTCTTGTCACACAAACTTATTTATGAGCGTCTCTGGCGCTGACTGGGACATAACTACATCTTCTCTCGCAAAGTCTCTGATACAAGCCAGCCAACTTGCATTGCAATGCGGCGGGTAGCTAATCGGACATTGCAGCCCCGTGATGCTTGCGTTCGCTCGGAGGAGCGATGGCGTTTGGCTATCGAGAGTGAGGTGGTCGGTCAATGGTTGCGAGCATTGAAGCCATAAGCTATCGAAACCCGCTAAAGTACGATGATCATACGAAACACAATCTGTTAGCCAGCTTCGTGATAAAAAATGGTGTGTCACGGCAGAGCTCGTAGTGGGATGCAGGACGCAGTCATAGTCGAGTTGCTGGAGCTTGAGTTGGAGGTCTGCGCCTGTGCCGCCAGCAGATGCGGAGAGCGCGAGCAGCAGAATGACAGTGTGAAAGCCTTCACTCGCGTGTGGAATGGTAAATTTTCATAAAATATTTGCTAAGTACGAGGATCTACTAATAAGGCTCTCCACAGTACGCTCACTTCATGCTGACGAGCGCTAGATCCAAAAGCCAGAAGCCATTATCACACGAGCGCAAGTGCAAGAAAAAGCAAGTGTCGCGATGTACACGACGACGCCGCCGTCGTCCTCGTCGGACCGCACGGCTACGCCCTCGTGGTTCCAGAGTCCCGCGCGCAATCCCACAACGTCCCAACATCAGCACCAGCAACGTGGCTCGTCCAGTGGTGCCGGTCGCGCGCCTCACGGCCGTACGCACTACCGCAGCGAAGACGAGCACGACATCGACCTAGCCGAGCGCGCTGACCTGCACCACGGCGTCTTTAGCGGCGACGGCAATCGCCACAATAACGATAGCGACCACGATGATGACGATGACGACGTGGAGGACGGTGAGCGCGAGCCGCTGCTGAGCCCACGCGGCGCCGGCGGTGGCAATGGTGGCAACAGCCATCACCACTCGACGTCGGCGGCCGTGCTCTCGCCGAGCACGGGCTCATCGTCGCTGCTGCGACGCAGCTTCCGCGGCGGCATTCGCGCGAAGCGCAGCTGCACGGACGTGTTCTTTCTGGGGCTCTTTGCGGCCTACTGGGTGGGCATGATCGTGCTGGGCGTCTACGCGTTCACGCGCGAGAGCAACGTGAGCTTCGCTAAGTACATTAAGGACGGCGTGGACTTCCAAGGCACTGCCTGCGGCACGAACCGGTTTGTGTACTTTCCGGATTTCAGGAAGAACCCGGACTTTGGCTTCTGTGTGGACGCGTGTCCTGACGTGGAGGGACTGGACATGGACGTCAACCTGCCGCTCTTGGTCGCTGGTGGTGGCACTGACGCTGGTGAGACGGCTGACACGAATGGCTCGGTGCCGCTTCAGCGCGTGACCTTTAAATCATACGCGACCCACGCGTGGACGTACGTGTGTGCGCCTGCCGAAGGTATTGTAGAGCTGTGTAGGCTGGCTGTTAGAATGTTAACCCTGGCGTGTGTGACTCGAGTCTAACTCTATGTCCTGTGTAACTGTGTGGTGAGTGTAGTGAAGAACGAGGCCGTGATGATCGCGCAGCTGCAGGATACGATCGGCCGCTTCGTCGGCGCGCTCGGCGAGGTAAGTGGCTACCACCGCATGCTCGTTATATGGGTAAAGGCTTCCGATTGACTAACTGCCTGTTTGATATGACTGCTAGTGCTGGGAAGTACTGATTATCTGCTGCGGCATCACGTTCGGTCTAGCGGCGCTCTACCTGATCTTCCTGCGCTACTGCGGCTGCTTCACCGTCTTCCTCTCGACCGTGAGCATCCAGGGCATCCTGACGTACGGCAGTTACCGGCTGCTCGTAGCCGCGTCGAGTCCGCTGTACTACACGAACGACCCGGCAATGCGCTCTTCACTGCAGCTTGGCGCTGTTGTGATGTCCTGCAGCGCGATCTTGTTCCTCGTGCTCGCGTTCGCAATGCTCCCGAGACTGATCCTGGGCGCGGCGTTCATCACCCACGCGTCGCGCGCGCTCTCGCAACTCAAGAAGCTGCTCATCGTGCCGTTTCTGTCCTACGGACTGCTGATTCTGCTCTTTTGGTGGGCGATCATCGTAACGATCTGCCTCTTTGGTGCCGGCCAGACCTCATCACGGATCGCGACGATCAGCGCTAGTTCTCCATCGACAATTCAGGTCGAGACCGAGTCATTCCGCATCAACTCGAAGCTCCGGTGGCTTTTCCTGTACCACGCGTGGGGGATCTACTGGTCCGCGACGTTCATCCTGTCGATCGGCGAGATGATCACGGCTACGGCAGTCTCGGTTTGGTACTTCTCGGCCGACGACCGCGTGACGGCGAAGAAGGTGATTCGACTCGTGGACCCAGTCGCGTACGCGATCAAGTCGACGTTCAAGTTCCACCTGGGCACACTCGCGCTCAGCGCCGCGGTCGTATCGCCCGTCGCGTACATTCGGTCGTTCTTCATGTACCTCGACGACAAGAACGACTACGACAGCAACCCGATCACCGAGGTGCTCGCCAAGTGCTGCTGCGTAAGTGTGCCTGCTTGAACGATTGTGAGACTTTAGTGGTGGTGATGTGGAAATTGTCGGGCTGACATTGTCATGTGTGTTGTTGTATGATACATCCTACTGTAGTGCTGCATCTGGATCTTCAAGTCGTGCCTCAAGTTCATCTGCAAGGAGTCGTTCTACATCACGGCGATCCAAGGCACGAGCTTCTACCCGTCGGCCAAGGTACGTGCCTATTGAGCTCCATGGCATCATTATCATTTCGGAATATGGAAAATGGCTGTCTGACCTTGGAAATTGGCTTTATATTGATGGCATTTGTTCCAACACGCAGTTGGCGACGACGCTGATTGGATCGAATCTGCTCCGCATCGGCGCGCTGAACCGCATCGGCCACGCGTCCGTGCTACTTGGAAAGCTCATCGTCTGCACGGTCACGTGCCTCATCGCGTGGTTCCTGCTACAAGACGTACGTATTTTGCATGGTGTATGTGGTGGTGAAAGTGGTTCTGTCAAGGTTGTGCATGCTGACTTTGTATGTTACAACCTTCTATTGGGTCAGGTGTCGTCGCCGCTGCTGCCACTCTTGGCGATCCTGCTCTTCTCCTACGGCGTCGCGCAGGCGTTCATGACGGTGCGAATGAGTTGTGGACACTCTGAGATTGCTTGGTGGCTGGAAAGCTAACGCTGGTGTTTGTATGTTGTATGCTACACTTTTCTCAATGGGCAGATCTACGAGACGACGGTCAACATGCTGCTCATGTGCTTCACGCTGGACGAGAACATGCACGGTGGGCGCGGGAACGCCGAGTTTGCGCCCGCGCCGCTCATCCAGTCTGTCAACAACCACCTGCGACCAAAGTGGCAGACGGTCTTATAAGGGGCGCAGTGGGCAGGCAGCATGTGAGATATCTATCTCCAGGACTCTCTAGCACTTGTTACTCGGACGCAATGGCACGTTCGCCATCGAATATATAATATATATTTCTTATGATATGGTTGAGGTGCGTGTGCTTTTGCTTTGGATGGCGTTGTGTTCAGTGAGGAGTAGGGAACTGAAGAAGAAATCCTGACCGGATCGCCATATTCCAAGTCTGAGCGATTCCATGATCTTGCCTTGCTCAGAGTGCTACCTATTTGTTGTGTTGTAGACATCGCGCTCTCTTGTCACGACATTATTGTCGACCTCTATCTCGTTATCGCGTTGCTGCGATTGTCTTTTTACTGGAGCACACGATACCGAGGGACAATGGACGACGCTATGGAAATGATACTGGACACGAGCCATTGAGGTTCTTGGTATCACTTGAGTAAAGCTGTGAGGCTGTGAGGCTTTTCACCAGCTCAAGTTCTTTGCAGAGCACAGTGCTCTTCTTAGAATCACGTCGAAATCGCGATGATTTCTCATCTGTCATGATTCATTAAAACTTTTCCCATAAAAAGTACTTTCATTATAGCCTGAAACAACACTTTTTTGGTGCTATCTTGACCATTGGTCTCAAGAGGACACATTTGCCAATTGAGCTTCTCAATTGAACGCAACGCAACCATGAGCTCGTCGACGACGGATGCCGCCGTGAAGGCGCTGCTGGCGGAACACGAGTTCCTGGAGATGATCGAGACGGGAGAGGGCGACCAGAAGCGCGTGCGCGTGCGCTGTGAGCTGACGCAGCACGAGATGCTGCCGCGCGCAGACGCGATCGCGACGCACCTTCAGTCCAAGAAGTTCCTCAAGGCGAAGGAATGGTACTGCTACGACTACTCCAAGTACGAGCCGTACATCGTAGCGCACCGGCGTAAGCCCAAGAGCCTGTTCTGCAACGTGACTAACACGGTGCTTAACCGCATCCCGGCCGAGATCGAGAAGCACGTGAACGGCAAGAAGTTCCTGCGCCTGAAGGAGCACGTCAAGTTCACGGAGCGCAAGGGCGACAAGAAGAGCAAGGAGGACGGTGGCGATGATGACGAAGAGGAAGACGAGTTTGACGCGAACGCGTTCGAGTTTGAGAACGCGCAGGTGCTGCTCTCGGACGACGAGGATGCGGTGGACGGCGTCGGTGCTGTGAACGGCGCCGTGGCGAAGGGCAAGAAGCCGCAGAACGACAGTGACGATGACGATGAGGACGAGGACGACGACGAAGAACTGGAAGACGATGAGGATGAAGAGGACAGCGACATGGCCGAGTTCTATCCGGACGACGACGACGACGAGGGCCGCATCGACCACGAGACGGTCGTGAAGCTCACGAAGCGGAAAGCTGAGGACGACGACGATGCTAAGAATGACGATGCGCCGGCAGCCAAGAAGCAGAAGAAGCCCGCGCCGCAGGTGTCGAAGGCGCGCATGAGCAGCAAAGATCGGCGCCAGCAGCCAAAGCACCAGAAGGCATCGTTCAAAAAGTAACAACACACAGAGATAGCAATACACATCAACATCCACCTTTCCAATGGATCACTTGTCTTGCTTGGCTGCTTGAGCTGATACTGAAGAGCTCTTTCACCAGTGCCAACCAACGGTACATCACCCCACATAGAGCTAGCACACAAGTGGGCTTTACATGCTTGGGCTCTTTGTTTATCCTGTTACGTATCAAAACACAGTCACTCACACTCTTTATTTACATGGACGCCACGCGCAGGTGCTCGTCCGCCTCGATGTGCTCGACCATCGGCGCCGAGCGCGTAACCTTGACGATGTACGGCGTCTGCTTGTGCGGCTGGTGGGCCGGCTTGCCGGTCAGCCCCATGCGCTCGAACATAGCCTTGTCCTTCTCGAAGGCCGGGTTCGACGTCGTGAGCAGCGTGTCACCGTTGAAGATCGAGTTGGCGCCGGCCATGAAGAGCAGGCCCTGCTCGGCCTCGGTGAACGACATGCGGCCAGCGGACAGACGCACCATGGTCTTGGGCATCAGGATGCGCGCCGTGGCGATCGTGCGCGCCATGTCAAATGCCGTGACGGGCGGGATGTCCTCGTCGAACAGCGGCGTGCCTTCCACGTGCACTGTTAGCAATAGAGCAAACGCGAGTGTGTTAGTACGGATTCGTCGTGGCAGAAGACAGTAAACACAATGCTCATAAGCGTACCGAGAGCGTTCACGGGGACAGACTCGGGGTGCTCCTCCATGGTGCAGAGCGTGTGCAACAGGCCGATGCGGTCGTGCTTCTCCTCGCCCAGACCGAGGATGCCGCCGCAGCAGACCGAGATACCGGCCTTGCGCACATTCGCGATCGTGCGCAGGCGGTCGTCGTACGTACGCGTGGTGATGATCTTGGCGTAGTGCTCGCGGCTCGTGTCCAGGTTGTGGTTGTAGGCCGAGAGTCCGGCCTCCTTGAGCTGCACGGCCTGATCCTCCGTGAGCATGCCGAGCGTGCAGCACACCTCCATGTCCATGGCCTTGACCTCCTTCACCATCGTCAAGATGTGCTTGAACGCGTTCTTCTTGCCCACCTCTCGCCACGCCGAGCCCATGCAGAAGCGGGTGCTGCCGGCGGCCTTGGCGCGCTTGGCCATTTCGATCACCTCTTGCACCTTCTTGGTCGGCTCGGGTTTCACGAACGTCTTGTGGTGCGACGACTGCGAGCAGTACTTGCAGTCCTCCGTGCAGCCGCCCGTCTTGATCGACAGCAGCGTGCACTGCTGCACCTCGCTCGGGTCAAAGTGCATGCGGTGCACCGTTGCCGCCTTGTACACGAGCTCCAGCAGCGGCTGGTCGTAGATCTCCTTCACCTCCTCGTACGCCCAGTTCTAAACACAACGCACACAAGGCACAGTCAGCACCCTCATCAACTCATCCACAGACAGACATACATCCACACGCATTGGCGACGACGCCATTCAAACGCGGACGAGCAAGCTAAACAAGCAATCAATCGTACGTGGCGGACGTCGGACGAGATCCCGGGAATCGTGAGGCTCGCGCCGGACGCCGTGGAGAACGGCGCAGCAGTAGCAGCAGCGCGTGCGGCGAGCGCCGAGCGCTGCGTGGAGAGGATCGCGGTCGAGAAGCGGTGCAGCATCGTCGTCGTCGGGCAGAGAGAGAGAGAGAGAGAGGTTGCTTTGCGAATGAGCTGCTGGTGCGGGCGGATGATGCGGAGTGAATGAAAAGCTCAAATGGCGGCGTCCAATCTCGCAGATTACATGACAGCATCCATCTTTTGTTCCAGCGGTGCAGTGGAATGGCACGCAAACCAGAAGAAGTAACGCTATGAAGTGCAGAAGTACCATTTGAAAGGCTGGTGTGGTCACACGCTCGAACTTCAATTGCGGCACAAACGTGGTAGTATGCAATTGACAAGAATTCGAGAGCAGTGAAACAACAGAAAAATAAAAAGATTAGAGAGCAAGTATGCAATTTGTAGATGTGTTACTTTTCAGCGATGACGCAGCATGACACGCAAGTATTGAGTCGCATCTGAACCGCTGCGTCACGCTTGGACCGAGTGATCATCGGAAATGACGCTGTTGCTATTCCTCGCACCAGACGCTATGAGTGCAGCAGTTCCCGATTGTCCACGTTCCCAACACGCTGCTCCGTCCGTCACATGACAATGTAATCTATTCACAGGCGCGCAGGAGTGGTGCACTTGAGAAGATCTCAAGCAAGTGGCTCGTGATGACTCGACGGGATCACCAGCGCTTTTGGTGTGTTTGTTGTTGTTTGCGCAAGTGTGTAGCTTGAGGGCGATGGGCTTGTTAGCTTAATCAATCGCTTGCTTGCTTGCTCGTGTGTTCTTGTGGTTGTCCTCGAATGTACAATGCACACCAAGCACCAGCGCGTAAGTCCATCACGCCAAGAAGCAAACCAACAAGCTCAGTGTTGTCAGGCTTGCACAGCGCTCATTCGATCCGCCAAGCGCGTGTGCCACCAGCGACAGGTGTGGAGCAAACACAAGCCAGTTGAGATGTATACATGCCTGGCGTTGTGGTGGAGCTGCTATTACAGAAACAATTCTCTTCGAGTGAACGTTAGCGTTTTCTTGTAGCTCTCACAAGTGTTGCATAATTGAATTCATGAAGCGGTCAATGATTCGCAGTCTGCTCTCCTGTACATGCGAGTCTGTCTCACAAGCTCTATATGTGCTTCGTCTGTCCGACCGCACCACCGCCGTTGCGACCAACGCGTCCGTGATATCTACCAACTCAAGAGCTCGCGGCGCTCAGCTGTAAGTCGCTTGAGCCATGTCCGAATGCCGACGTGCTCTGTACGGCGCTCGCGGCCGTATCGCAGTGCTACTCGGTGCTCGTGCCCGAGCCACTCGGCGGGCGCCATCGCCTACGGGCTGCACCAGG
>JAASGT010000378.1:0-27851 GCA_023334315.1 Globisporangium alternatum | reverse complement strand
TCTTCAAGCTGCTGCCTCGGTAGTCAGACGTTGCCGCCGAGTTGCTCACACGTGACGCGTCAGATTTGCTGTTGTTGCGAGGCTACAGGCGTGCAATCCGTCCATTTGCATCCACCAGCGCCTTCCAGTGCTGTCGCATTTGGTTGCTTCTTCATCAGTCCCGCGCTCATATTAGCAGAACTGCGTTGGCTAGGGGTTTGCAGTAGCAGGAAGTGCTTCAGACACACACAGAGAGACAGAGAGACGCACGCGGACGTACGTACGCATATACCCAGCCAGACTGCTGCTGCTGGCGACTCGGCAGGCGTCGTGATCGCCGTCGAGATGTTTCCGACAATTTTCGTAATGGCTTGCTTGTCCACGCTTCGGTTGCATGAGAGTGAAGGTCACTTCAACCTCCAGTCTCCTTCTCTAAAGTCCGAAAAACTCAGCCAATCGTACCTTTCCGAGTACATTCAGTAACCCGTTGACGACGCAACCAATGCCCCCCTTGCGTTCCACGGGCACAACAATTATGGCGACAACGACGAAGCAGCGCCCCGCGCGCGAACACCCACCGCATCCGCAGCAGCGCAACGGCAACAACGGCTCTGGCCGCCGTGACACCCGTAGCAGCGCTACGACCACCTTTACACCAACTGCTACTACCAGTAGCAGCAGTGGTGGGGGCGCCCAGCCAAGGCCGCCGCAGCAATCGCAACAGCAGCCTGCAAAGCCGTTCGCGTGGGGAACTCCCAAGCACGTAGCTCCTCCTGTAGCAGCCAGTGCACCTGTGAAAGCGTCAGCACCAGCTAAAGTGCCTGTGGTAGCTGCTGCTGCTACTAGTACGAGTGGTGCGCAGACGCAGCCGCCGCCTGCAAAGCCATTTGCATGGGGAGCTCCGAAGCAAGCGATCGCGGCTCCTGTGGTAGCGAAGGCACCAGTTGCAGCGCCAAAGCCGCCTGCGACTGTCGCTGCTGCTAATGGTGGTGCTCAGCAACCGCCACCAATTGCAGCGCCAAAGCCGTTCGCATGGGGTGCGTCCAAGCAAGTGAGCGCTGTCGCTGCATCAGCAGCCAACACTGCTGAGAAGGTAGCAGTGCCATCTGTGCCTGCACCAGCAGCTCCAGTTAATGCGGCTGCTCCAGTGGAAACTGCAACCACGGCTGATGTTCCAGATGATTTGATGATCACGTTTGGCGACTTTACGTTCGAAGAGATCGTCAAGGTGCTGCAGGAAGGTGCGTGCTCCTCTCTATCGTTGTCATTGCTCAAGAGATCACGTGGCAGTTGAAATTGACTCATACCTGAGCTATCTCTATACCTATTTACCCCATTTAGTCGAAGGTGAAGACGATCCTGAAGCTCCAAAGACTCCAGCCGCGGCGCCACCTTTGATGGCAAAGTCGTGGGCGGAAGCGCTGGGCGTCGTGATCCCCAAGGATGAAGCGCCTGCACCGCCAGCACCTGCCTGGGGCGGTGCTTCGGTTACAGCAGCACCAGCGCAGCTCGCACGCGACAGTGGGAACCCGCTGCCGTTCGAGTTCGCGCTCCAGGAGGCACTCAAGGCGCTCGTCGTGACGGCGCCAGGCAAGGAAATGAAGAAGCGGTGCGTAACTTTGTTGGTGTTGATAAGAACTGTAATTCTGACTTGGATGCTAGTTGTAGCTAACCTTATGAGATTGTCATATTTAGTGGACTGGTGAATCAGGGCAACACGTGCTTCCAGAACGTGATCCTGCAGTCGCTGCTCGCGTGCTCGCCCTTCCTCAAGTGAGTACGATAGCCATCCATTCATCACGCTCAACCAACTATGCTCAATCTACTATCGTTTCGTGTTGCTCATTATGCAGCATCCTTGTGGACATCTCGAGTGCCGTTGCGCCGAATGACACGCTGCTCTCGGCGCCATCGAGCTTCAAGGCCTGGCGTCACATCGTCGCGTTCATCCGAGAATTCGAGGAGCCCGTGCTCGGCCAACGTACGTACTTCTTTCTCTCGTCCCCTGCTTGATTAGTATTTAGTGGTTGGGAATGGCTCACTAAACTGTCAAATACCAACCACCGGGTGAACAATGTGCAGTGCAAGCGAGCATGAAGGCTGAGTCGGCGAGCAGCAAGATTCCCAAGTCGATCCGCATCAGCGGCTACTTCCTCGACGTGCTGAGCGAGTTCCAGAAAATGCGAGGCGAACAGGAGGACGCACTCGAGTTCCTCGAGTTTTTCCTCGATTATTTGCACTCGGAGTACGAAAAAAGCGGTCTGGAGCTCCCGGAGTCCTGCGAGAAGCAGACGAAGCGCCCAACGACGAACATCAATCCAACGATCGAGTCTGTGACGACGGCGGCCTCGGGCTTCCAGGATCTCTTCGATGACGAGTGGGCCGAGGTCGGTCGCAAGGGTAAGAGCAGCGTGCTGCGCCAGAACCAGGTCGATTCGACGCGCTCGCCGATCAACTGGCTGTTCAAAGGCGCGCTGCGCTCCGAGCTCAAGCAGACGGGCAAGAAGCAGAGCTCGATCACGATCGAGCCGTTCCACTGCCTGCACCTGAACCTGGAGACTGAGCAAGAATCTGCTGGTGGTGCCACTGGTGCCGGTGTCTTTGTTCCCGGAACGAACGGTCTGGTGAAGGCGCCCGTGAACTATACAATCGAGGACATGATCCGCAAGATGTTTGAGGTCGAAGTGATCGAAGACGCAAACAAGAGTCCGACGATGAAGCGGTATACCACGATGGAGTCGCTTCCTGTCGTGCTCACGCTCAACATCAAGCGCTTCACGTACCACCCGGAGCTTGGCCCAGTGAAGCTACAGCAGTTTGTCAAGTACCCGAGTCGCTTTGAGTTCCTGTCGGCCGTCATGTCGCCCACGTGCCGCGCTGAGAACAGTGCCGATGCTGCCAGCAATGGCTCGGCTATTGACACGGCTGCTACGAGCTTTGCGAACCCGCCCGTGTACGAGCTCTTTGCGGTCGTATCGCACCACGGCAAGATGGTCGTGGGCGGCCACTACACGTGCGTGTGCCGCGACAACAAGGACCAGTGGTTCCGCTTCGACGACGAGCACGTGTCGTCGATCTCGGAGGCCACGGCACTCGCGGAGAACGCCTATTTACTATTCTATATGCGCACGAACGCCAAGATCGAGGCGCCCAAGGCCTCACCAAATGCCAAGATCACCAGCGGTGGCTCGTGGGTGCAAGCTGCGGCCTTGGCAGGTCGTGCGATCCCAGGCATGGCCCCAGTGACGACCACCAAGCCGTCCACAGGAACGCCTGCTTCGTCAGCCACGTCCACGCCGACCGCGGCTGCGAAGAAACAGCAAAACCAACAGCAGACAGCAGGCAAGACGGGAGACGCGCAGAAGAAGAACTTCAAGAAGAAGAAGAACACCAACACTAGTACATAGAGAAGAAGAGAGAGAGCTGAGAGAGACCGGTAGTGATATTGAAGGCGAGTGCGAGCGCAAGACGATCACCAGATCACACGAGGGCAGCCAGTCATTAGGTTCATACAACACGCAATAATACAATCCTTACAAATCATGCGCGTTGGTTCATTCATGTTGCGAGCTAAACGCTTCTGCCAATGATCTCTCCTTTCATTTCTTAGGTCTAAGTCTTCCAACAAGCTGTATCCTTACGCAGCAAAGCCGTCGTTGTCCTTCGAAACTCCACGAAGGCCCGCCACGAGCACGTTCGATGGAAGCGCAAAGTTCGTGCACCTCCCTGCTTGTGCAGCCCAATGACATTGCAGCTCTTGGCGTCGAACAGTGGGGACCCGGAGCTCTCGTGCTCCGTGTCGGCAATGTACCCGAGGGTTGTGGCCACATCGTTCGCATCGCGGTACACGGTCTGGAGCTTGAGGATGCCCAGCTCTTTACCCTTTGCCGACTCGCGCGTTAAGAAGTGGACGACATTCGGGCCGCCGTGGGCTTGCTGCACGAGAAAGAACGCCTCGTTGTTCTTCGGTTCGCCGTCGCGGACCTTCAAGTAGCTGTACTTGTTCGTGAATTTGTCCAGGTTCGTCGTGATCTACATCACAGCGTAGTCGAGCGTCGCGTCGGTCTTGAGGAACTTCACGTTGCCGGCGCCGAGCAGCGTTTCATCCACGGGACAGCTCAGGGGCTCGCACCACTTGTCCTCGCACCCGGGTATTGTGTTCACCGAGCTGAAGGAAGACTTTGAAGGTTATGAAGTGGGTTTCGAAGTCCAATGTGAATACGTTGAAGTCGATTTGTCTCCTTGCTGTGTACACTGGACATTTCGAGATACAATCCACACACACAACCTCACTGACATCTGATGGTGGATTTTTTTTCAGGTTTACCTGAGATATTTGGTCCATCAGACTCCAATCCTTCAAATCAGGTGCAGGATGCATACCCCAGGACAGCTGAATGACTCCATGAGGCAAGCAGTCGGTGTGCTACAACAGGATCCTTAATGAAGGCCGGATACGCCGAGGACACAAGACCCCAATACATTGAGCTCTCTTTTGATAGTCATGTTGAATTGTCGAGATTTCTTGCTGTTGTACCCGAAAGAGTAACATGGCTGACACGTCATTATAGTGCGATCACAAAAGCACCACTCCATTTTTGATGTGGTGCATGCGGATAGGGTTCAAAGATAGACCATTCTTTGTATGCTGTAGGATAAAGCCACCTACTCAATCGTACTTTAAAAGACATGTTGTGTTCAAAAGTGTTTGATATTCACAATTTACGCCACAATCTCGCAGTCTTTGTTCATAATCTGCAACCTTTCAACTTGTCAGAATGTGGTGTTAGTCACTCTCTATTTGCGCATCTGGCGCTTTTTACCTGGCGCACGAGCGAAATGAAATGGCAATGAAGTGAGCAACACGAGCAGCTCCATCGCAGTTGCTGATTAGATTCATCACAGAAGGGAAGCCGCAGCGCAACGCAGCTCTCTCCTGGATACCAACACCACGGCAAGTCGTACCCACCACCGACGCCACTCCTCGTTGACCCGGTCCTCTTACTGGCCATTCGCCGTTCTTCCGCGTACGCCTCACATCCAGACAGCAACGATGGCGCGGCGACTGCGCTCAGTCTCCATCGCGCTCGCCGCGGCGGCACTGGCGCTCTCGGCGACGCCTATTGACGCGCGTGTGCACATCCAAGCAACCGTGAAAGCTGCAGACATGACAACGATGACAACTGCAGTGTCAAACAGCAGTAATAGCGCTGCAGAGGCGCGCAAGGAGCTGACGGGCCAGGTGGTCGGCAGCTCGATCGCGATCTCCAATGGCACGCTCACGACCTGCACGCCGCATTCGTGGACGTACTCGCAGCCCGGTGCGCCCTTTGTGTCGGTGCATTTCGCGAAATTCCACATCCTCAAGGGCGACGTCGTCACGATCGCGACACTCGACGGCTCAACGTCCAAGCAGGTGAGCGTACCGTCGAGTGGCAGCGCTGGCGTGACGCAGTTCTCCTCGGACCGCATCCCCGGCCCGACCGCCGTGGTGACGTTCACGCCCAAGGGCTGTCTCGAAGCCCAGCCGCTACCGGCCGAGTTTAAACTCGAGATCGACGCGTTCCAGTACACTTTCAAGACGTCGTACTCGTCCGTGGGCGAGGATCGCGAGATCTGTGGCACCGGCGACCAGAACAAGGCGGCGATCTGCTACAAGAAGGCGACCAACGTATCCACAAAGGTGTACAAGAACGCGCTCGCAGTGGCGCGACTCATGAAGACTTCAGGCCCGGGGGAGGCGCAGATCGCGTGCACGGGCTTCTTGCTGGGCAGCGCCGGCCACTTGATGACAAATCACCACTGTATCAAGGACGCGACCGAGGCGAACAACACGAACTTTGAGTTTATGGTCGAGTCTCCCACGTGCGATAACACGACGTGTCGGCAGCTGGGCGAGTGCGCGAAGTACGGCACCGTCGAGAGTTACGGCTCGGACTTTGTGGTCGCGAACGAGAAGTACGACTTTGCTATTGTCAAGCTGCGCAAGAAGCCCTGCGTGATCAACGGTAAGTACGGTTTCCTGCAATTGCGCAAGGCGCAGACGGTGAAAGGCGAGCCGATCTACTTGGTGCAGCACCCGAGCGGCGGCGGCAAGATGGTGGCCATGCAGCAGGAGATTAATGATGGTGAGGATGACGAGGACGAGGACGAGGACGATGCCGTGGCTTCGTCCAATAGCACGACAAGCGCTGGACAACTTGAGCAGGCTGTTGTGTCAAAACTGAACGACGAGAACGCCTTTGGCGATTTCTGGACCAGCTACTTTGCCGACACGGAGGGTGGATCCTCGGGCTCGCCCGTGATCAGCATGAAGGACCACCTCGTGCTCGCGCTGCACGCGAACAGCGGCTGCGAGAACTCGGGCACGCCATCCAACTTGATCATCGACGAGATCAAGAAGAATAAGACGATCGACCTCCCCGACGACGCGTTCGCGTAAAGAATAAAATGGATGAACGTTAAAGATTTTTTGTAAATCCATCAAGTCATGGGGTAGAATTTTTGGAATCGAGGGGTGACAGTGTTGAAATATCAAAGCCACACTCACGACTTGGACTGACAAAGCGTCCCGGACTCTAGCCTATGTAAGATGGCTACTAGCTTTCCGTCCAGCTCGTCCTGACCCAGTCACGATCGGCCTGCAATAGAAGTACAATCGTGGCCCTCCAGGCTAGTGGAAATCTAATGCGATGGCAAGAGCGCAGTCAATAAGGGATACCGTGATTAAGTCCAAGACTGACCGGAGTGAGCCAGCAACTACTCTGGCAACGAATGGCCTTCCTGTGATCTGGCTGAACTCACCAGGAAGGAAAACTGAGTCTGGGCATGAAAACGATAGCCATTGGCAATGCGAGCTGGAGGTGATATGGAGCTTTGAACGAACTGTTGGCTTCAGATTTGGTTTGAAGAACATACAAAAGAGGAAAAAATAGCTAAAAAGAGAGTCTACGAAATGTAGACACTAATGTCCAACAGAAGCGGACATGGAATTGCGCAAAGAGCTACGTTGAAGGTGTGTCTAGTACCTCAGCCGCCCTTGTCGAAGCCGTACTTGCCCGACTTGTGCGCGATTTACGACAGCGGCTCGATGAGTTGGTAGGACGGCGTCGCGCCGTTATTGCACTGGCCAATGCGGTGCAGCCCGACCACGAGGTTGTTGGCGCGCGCCGCGCGTGCTCGTGGTCGGCGGCGGGCCCGTGGGGCTATCCATGGCCTTCCTGCTCGACAAGGTCTTCAACGTGCCCACGCGCATCGTCGAGCGCCAGACGCAGCCCACGACCTATATCCACTCCGAGATTAGCTTAAGCAAAGGAAATGAACTCCGGCAAGACCTGAACCTGTATGTCAAGAATTTGACGATAAGTCCATCTCCTGCTGGCCAGAGTCCAAGCCCCAGCATCCCCCGTTCAACTGGGAACGAGTTATAAATGAAGACGGGAGACAGATTACTCTAACTGAAGAGCAGCAACGAGAGCGATACTGCAAGTACGTGGAGTTCAACATTGGGGAGCAGTTCCTCGCAGAGAAGCAGCTGTGCGTGTTTGGCGTGGAGAAAGGCATGCATATCCTGTCCACTCAAGTCCCTGGCCACAACATTGAACCCGTTGGATGCACCGACCTGCTCATCTTGAACTCCATCGTTCATATCCACGCGGCTAGCCTGACTTATCTGCCGAACGTGAAAATGCTGATCGAAGTAAAGCGAAAGGTGCAGAATCGCGCTGTGAACCAGACGCTGTCAAAGCTCATCGCACTGGATCTGCTCGCCGCCGAGCCAGTGGTGGTACTGCTGACGGATTTGAGAGGCGAGTGGATGTTCTTCTGGGTCAGTGAAAAGCGCAGCCGGAGCCAGGGCGCCATTATCGAGACTGTGGCTTTTTCGCAGCCCGGCGAAGCATTCGAAGCGATACGGACCGTACTGGCATGGTCCGAAGACGACGTCAACTCCGGCGAAGGTGTGCGCATTCCCCGCGTTCAGCATCGAGTGAAGCTACGAAACACACTGCCAACTATTGCAGAGGCCAGTGAAGGTGATGGGATTCGCGAGAGCATCGAACGATACTACGATATTGCGAGTATCTTGGGGCCAGATATTGAGATAGCACGTGAGGTTGCCAATCAAGTAGTTCGATCGATCCCGGCTTTCGGGATGTATATGTGAGTGTGGCTTTCGTTCGTTGTATTGTCGGCTTGCGTGAGCCTTACCAATCAATACATACATACATATCCATTGCAGTCTCATTACGTGTTCTTAAGACTAAGACTAATGGCATCCGCGCCAGCACTTTTATATTACTCGTGGAAGCACGACCCCGACTCGAAGAAATGCCTGCAGTGGCGCATGAGCGCGCGCGTGGCTAAGCAGTACGACGCGCACAGAAAGGTGTTCCTCGTGGGCGACGCGGCTCATCAGTTCCCACCCGCGGGCGGCTTTGGCTTAAACATGGGCATCCAGGACGCACACAACCTCGCGTGGAAGCTCGCATTGACGATCCAGCAGCAAGACCACCAGCAGCAATCTAATGGAAACAAGGTGGACTCAGGCATTCTGCTGCGGTCCTACGAGCGTGAGTGCCAGCAGGTCGTGAAGATCAACACGTACTAGTCTGTGCAACGTAGAGCGCACGATGAAGATCCCGAACGCGCTCAACGTGTCGCACAGCAACGCCAAGGTGCTCACGACGATCGCGAACTCGGCGCCGCTCAAGGTGCTGCCGCTGCAGATGCAGCGCGACTTTGTGCAGCACATCATGAAGGTCGGAAGAATAACGATGCCTTTGCCAATTAACTCGTCATATCCGGATACAGTACCGTACATCACTACTAATTCAGCGCACTGTCTGCTTAGTGACATATGTCACTACTGTAAAACTTGTTGAAGAAAGATCCAGCACATGTCACTAAAGCGAATCCCGCAACAAAGGCGCCCAACAAAAAACAAGGGAGAGACCGTCATTTCTTTTCCTGATCGCACCACTTCCGCCACGTAAGCGCAGCTCAAGAAGAGGGCCACGATGCTCGTCAAGTACCCGATCCTGGGGCTCTCCTACGCGCGCGGCTACTTCGCCATCTGCGGTGGCGGCGGCTCACTCAAGTCCGGCATCAAGAACACTGTGGTGCGTCACCTGTGGTGGCTCTTTCTCCATGACGCGCGGTCTCGAAGGGGTTCAGGACGCGAAGATTCAGCATGTGCGAATAAAGACGTGGCTAATTGTATTGTGTGTGTGTTCTGCTATAACAGGACATCTACCAGCTCTCGGACACGGACCCGAGCGGCTTTGTGAAGGACATGTCGGTCGAGACGGGCACAGAGCTGACGTCCGGCGTGGCGTTCTCGCACGATGTACGTTTGCGTTAATGCTGCTGCTGATGGTGTTGTTATGCTGCTTTCTATTGCCGCATTGAGGTGCAATGTGCTTACGATTCGGCTATGTTACTGGCGTTTATCTTGACGCGTACATTATAGGGCCTGCTCATTGCTGTGTCGGTGAACTCGGCCTGCTGGCTCTACGAGCTGGACAAGAAGGAGAAGAGCATGAAGCTGCTCGTCAAGTTCCGCACGGACTTTGCTACCGAAGAGAGCTCGCAGACGTGCGCGTGCTTTGTGGGCAACTCGACGATCCTGACAGGTGGTGAAGACGGCGTCGTGCGCGTCTGGCGCTTGAACCGCGACCCAACAGCCACAGAGAAGGCCGTCGGCACGGCCGCGGCGCTTGACTGCTCAACCGCCGCATCATCATCACCGTCAGCGAAGCACAACCACGACGAGCCTGCGACGCCACCACAGTTGCCCGAGGTGGGCAACGCCGTGGTCTCGGGTACAAGCAACACGCTCGTGACCCTCGCGCGCGAGTACAAGGCGCACACGAAGCGCATCCGCGACCTGCACGTCGACGCGTCGCACCGCAACCTCGTGGTCTCGAGCTCGGAGGACCAGACGTGTCACCTCTGGCGCCTCACAGAGGACAGCACGCTTTATCAGTTCTCCAAGGACGACGCGCTCGACATCGCCTTCGACATGCTCAAGTCCAAGCCGCCCACTGGCCCACGCAAGCACCAGTTCCGCTGCGCGCGCTTTGCCAACAACGGGCGTCGACTGTACACGGTGCTCACGCCCGCGCGTGGCGACTCGATCCTGGTCAAGTGGAAGCCCGAGACGATCGCACAGACGAGCGAGGCCCAGTGGCGCTGGGTCGTCGAGAGCGTGGCCATCGCCGGCGACAAGCCCGTCGCGAGTCTCTGCGTGAGCCACGACGACGACTTTGTGTGCACGGCGGCGGTGTCGGGCGACATTAAGGTCTTTCGCACAGACAACTTGCAGCCGTACAAGAAGATCTCAACTGAGCAGCACGCATTCGCGATCACGGGCATGAGCTTTGCGTTCGCAAATGGCGGTGATGCTGTCACCACTGCTGCAGACAAGACAGCAAAGGAGAACCAGGTGTTCCACTTGGTGAGCGGCGGCGCGGACAAGAACCTGCTGCGCCACGATATCCCGTTCGAAGGCGGTGAGATCATCTCCGGTGGACAGGCGTTCGTTGGCGGTGTGCAGGCGCTCGTGGGTGGCGCCGTGCGTCTGGTCCTTGGTAGCGTCATGGCGTCCACGCTGCTGTTCACGCTGCTGCTATTTATTCACGCGAAGGAGGCCATGTTGATGGACGGACCGTGTGGAGGCTTTGATGTAAGTGCATTTTGTATTTGCTCATTGTCTTCATGCATGCATTAACAGCTCTGTTTGCATCTTTATTTCCATAGGACGTACTGGCGCTGCGCTTTGATTCGCCGGACGCGCTCGTGGCGCTTGGCGCAACGCTGCTGAGTATCGTGTTCGCCTGGGCGCTGTTGCGAGGTGCGAGCGTGAAGACGGCGTTTTTCTGGAACGGCTTCCTGTGTCTGCTCTCGGCCCTCGTGGCGTTCTTCGTGGCCGTGTCGCCGGACCTGCAGCTGCACTGGCAAACAGGCGATGCCGCGTTCGACGAGCTGCTTGGTGCGTTAAAATCTGTTGTTGCTGATTTATGACAATGTTTTGATGGATAATGGCTGACCTGTGTGTTTCTCTGTGTGTTCGTATGCGACTGCAGATTACAAGATCTCGATCCTCTTCGGCGCCGCGTCGATCGCGTTTTTCTTTTCTCACTCGTTGATGCAGCTTGTCTTATAGAGGAGGAAACATGAATTGGCGATAGAGAACTTGTGACTACGTTGCGCCTCGCGTAAGCAAGCCAAGCAGCAGCCAACAGACCGCGATGTCATGAAGGATCCAGATAGTGGCAACACGGTCGGAGTCAGGTTCCGAACTGGCAGATGCAAATTGAACAGGCACGGACAAGACGAACAATGATAAAACACGAAATATACAGGCAATACCAAAGCGAGGGCTACGCATGAGGTGCTGCTGATTGAGAAATCGATTCCAGAGGTCGTCGTACCATAGACGCGATGATGCATCAACTGGTGAGAGCGGGGATTGCGCTCTTGTTTTGCGGATGAGCGTACTGCTGCTGCGCCGCATCTCGTTGGAAAACCGTTCGCTACCACAGACAGCCCTGCTGTATTCGAATTGCACGGAGCTGGAAGCGATGTCAACGTTCATGCTCGTGCCCTTTCGGAGAGATCCACACGAGGAGCTCTCTCCTATGAACTGACTATCTGTTCATTGCGAGTTCGACGCGCGTGCGGCTGCTCAGCCAGTAATCATCTTTCGACAGTTTGTCCCCGCAGCAAGATGCAGCGCCGTCCACAAGCGAGCGCGTCGTTCGATCGGCAAGGTAGCCCATCGATCATCCGGATCCGTTCGATTGTGTGTGGTGCCTTGCGTTCTTCTACTGCTCGTGCGCATTCCGATTACGTTACGTTATTGAGAGGCTCTTCATTTTCGATGAACTGGATGTCTGGGCTGAATGCAGGAAGTCAGTACACTCGTTGAAGTCAATAATATAGTATATATCATTTTAGAAGAGATATTTGTTTATAGAACTTATTATTTGCTATTTTTGTAATGCTGTTTATCACAGCGTAATTTTTTACAGAGGGTATCATATTCAAAAGGTTACAGTTGGCAGGTCAGTAACACGAGCCATGTGGTTCTGCGGAAGTGCGACCGCGCTCGTTGAGGAAGAAGACCGATAGGCTCATGGCAAAAGCAACAGGACTTTTACAGGCGGATGGACGGAGCTCTTCGATCTGGAGTTGCTCGTGGTGCTCATTCAGCAATCGGCAGAGAACAGCATGACCAGTAAGCGCGCGCTCGTGCTCTCGCTTGCGGCCATGGCCGTGGCCGCGACGGCCGTGCAGGGCCTGCAGTTCACTGACATTCGCATGAACAGCGACGACGACGATGACACCAGCAGCAGCAGCTCTACAAGCTCGTCGCCATTCACGGCTGCGGCGGCCGCAGCGCTAGCTAAGACGTCTGCGAACGCCACGGTGCGCGAATGGGACGTGAGTGCGTCCGCCGAGGCACAGGCGACCTCGGGCGGCTACGTGACGGGCAATTGGACGACGCTCGACGCCAGTGAGTACACGATCAAGGCCTGTGCGCCGCAGACGTGGAATGTGACCAAGCAGAAGGTCACGTCCATGTGGCTGCGCTTCAAATCAATCAACGCCGCGGGCGATCAGGTGATCGTGTCGGCGCTCAACGGCTCGTCCCCTCAGTCCTTCGACGATTCACCCAGTGGTGTCACGACGAGCCCCATCAGTGGCAAGGCGCTCAAGATCGAGTTCAAGCCGTCAGCAAACAAGAAGAGTGGGTGTGCGGCCACGGGCGTTGTCCCAACGATGAAGGTCGACGCTGTGGGCTTCCAGTGGTCCAAGGAGATGCTCGTGACTAAGGAGAATATCTGTGGCGCCAAGGACACGATGAAGAACGCCATCTGCGCCGCCAACGCCGGCGACGATATGCAGAAGACCATGTACACCAAGTCCAAGGCCGTGATGCGCACGGAGCGCACGCGCGAGGACGGCGCGCTGGTCACCTGCACGGCCTGGCTCTGGGGTAACAAAGGCCACATTGTGAGCAACCACCACTGCTTCTCGAGCCAGGACATGGTCGACAAGACCAAGTTCCAGTTCCTCGTCGAAACCTCAGCCTGTGACGGTCAATGCAACCCAGGCGCGTGTCCTGTGGCCCAGGCTCTCGATGGAAAGGGCAACGTGCAGTTCGTCAAGTCGGACGCGAACTTGGACTATGCTGTGCTCAAGATCGCCAACAACGCGCAGGATTTTGTCAACAAGTACGGATACCTCAAGGTGCGCTTTGGCGCCCCCACCAAGGATGAGACGATCTACATCCCACAGCACCCGTATGGTGGACCTAAGAAGATCGCGATGACCGACGATGACGCCGACAAGGTGGCTGCGACGATCAAGGACACCAACTATCTTATCAAGATGAGCGGCCAGAGCTACGCGAATCTCATTGGCTACGCCGCTGATACTGCTGGTGGCAGCTCAGGATCGCCCGTGCTCGCACGAAAAGATCACTCCGTGATTGGTCTGCACCGCATCGGCGACTGCAACAACGCGGCGTCGGCCTCCAACTTCCTCTCGGCACCGCTGCTCGCGCTCTCGTCCGACAACGACGGCTTCATCATGTAAACTGAGCGAGACAAAACGTGAGAACACTCGGCCCTAGCTCAAAGGCTAGAGAGGCTGAGAGGACATCCGCAGAATGAGCGAGGAGAGATAGAGGCGAGATTAAGTCTGTGTGAGCCCACCGACCTCCAACGTATCACCCACCAAGACGAGATGAGCTTGGTACGGACGGAGCGCTGCTCTTGACACATAGATGTTTGTGGCGTGAATGAATTCAAATGCAAACCAGTTTCCCGTATCAATGGAGGTAGAAGTAGGTGAGGCTAACATTGTTGTACAGACAATGTAGACTGAATTTTTCATCATGCGACCAGCTGACGGTGTCAGCGCATAGTGAGGTGGCGCGTTTTGACAGAGGTTTGGTGGTCTGCCGACCTCAGCATCCGCACAGATGACCACTTTACAGATGTTGGTGGTGTTTGCTTTAGAATTTGAGACCTCTGGCAAGGTAGGTTTCAGTTATCAAGAGAGTACCTCTACAAATATCCAAAGATGCCTGTTATTCAAACAGCAAGTTGGACTTTGATATTCTTGAGGAACTGGGATTCTGGAGGACACTAGAACCTACCTTGCTAGAGGTCGAAACTATAAACTATACAAAACCGTCGTTGTCCTTGAACTGCCCGCTGAACGCCGACGCGAGTTGGTTGGACGCCACCGCCTTGTTCGGACACCCTCCGAGGTGGTGCAGTCCGATCACGAGGCGATCATTCTCCGCGATCAAAGGTGAGCCGGAACTCCCGCCCTCCGTGTCGGCCAGATACCCGAGCGCATTGATCACGGTATCCGTCGTGCTGTTGGTGCGATACAATTTCGAGAGATTGGGGATAAAAATTGCATTTTTGGCGTCGATGATCGCTGGGACCACCTTGGGTCCGCCATGCGGATGCTGAACCAGGAGGAACGCCTCGCTAGGCTTCGGTGCGGCCTTCCGGATCCTCAAGTAACCGTATTTGGTCACGAATTTCGCGGCGGTGGCGTTGTTGGCTGTGATCTTGAGGATTGCAAAGTCTAGAGCCTTGTTGGCTTGGACGAACTTGACGTTGTCCTTGCCGTACAGTATTTCGCCGATGGGGCATGTGTGTGGCGAGCACTTCTTGTCATTGCAGCGCGATGTCTCGACTTGGAACTGGAACTGCGTCTTGTCGACGTGAGCCTGGCTGGAGATGCAGTGGTGGTTGGTGATGATGTGGCCCTTGTTACCCCAGAGCCAGGCCGAGCACCAGTACCCCTTGCCATCCTTCTCGATGAGCAGCCGCATGACCGCGTCCGCCTGGTTGTCCAGCAGCGAACTGAGGCACCGAGCGTTCATGAGCTGATTCGATCCGCAGACGGACTCCTTTGTGACGAATCGGTCACTTGGAAAGCCGACTCCGAGCTTCTCGATGGTGAACGACGGGAGCTTCTTCGTTGCAGCACAGCCCTTTGAAGCCGAGGTGATGGTGTCATTTGAAGGACGAAACTCGATCCTGAGACTCTTGCCTGGGATTGGAATGGTCGAGATCCCACTCGAAGTCGAGTTGAGCACCTGAGTACGGGAGCCATCGAGCGCTGAGACGATCACATGGTCTCCACCTGAGACGCTGATCGAACGGAAGTCGAGCCACAACGCCGAGGCCTTGTCACGCGTCACGTTCCAGACCTGAGGCGCGCAGGCGGTGATCTTGAACTGCACTGGGTCAACATCCTCCAGTTGGCCAAAGAGAGAGCCGGCGTCCTCTGCGGCTGGCAATGTCGTGTTGGAGGTCGTGGTGGACGTGGCGGCAGTAGTGGCTGAAGTCCTGATGTGAATGCGGACGTGAGACTTGGTCGTGAGTCCTCCAGGTACCGCGATCAGCAGCGCGAGCGCCGCAGCGGTAGCGGTGAGTTTTCCAAACGTCATCGCTATGTGGAGGTCTGGGAATGCGCAGCTTGGGACGTTGAGGGCGAGCGTGCGAAAGCGAGAGTGAGCTCAGCTCTCTCTGCTGTCACTAGCCCTGTAGGCTCTTGAGCTTTAGTGGCGAAGTGACTAACCCCCGAGTCAAGTGCATGTCCGACCACACAACTGCGGGTTGAAGCCAGGAGACAAACTGGATTTTCCACTTGATGCATTCGTTAGGAAGGCAAAGTGGCTGTTGCATGTGTGGCCTGCGATGAATCATCTGGATGTCAAGTGAAGTATCCTGTGAGGAACGAAGAGCTCTGAAGTGAAATCAGGTCCATCCCCACTTTCGTCAGTGAATGTCATGAAGTCACATGGAAACCCTCAAATATGCAAATCAGCAAACTATGCGATTTATCAAAACTTTGAGCGAGTTATCACTACAAATGAAACTTCATGTAAATCATATTTATGTAATTTATCAACATGGGTACATAGCATAGCGCGCCTGTCCCTGTCCAACCAATCAGTGACTGGATACCTCCCTCCCAAGTCTGTGATCTCAATCACTCTAGGTGCCCATCTTGGCGTGGCGCGCCGCGAGCGTGGTCACGATCGCGTAGAGCAACGTGGCGAGAACACTTAGGATGAACGAGCCGCTGAAGCCCACGTCGTCCTTCTTCGTGAGCGGATGAGCCTGCGCGAGCCACGCGAGGAACGTGAGCAGCGTCGAGACGAATGCAACTCCTGCCAGGATCTTGCCCACGCCGATGAACGCCGACTTGTTCTTGCAGCACGTGATGCCCAGGACGAGCGCGATCCAGGCAAGCAAGCCCGCGACGATGTTCAAACTCGCAAACACGAGCGTAGCCGTGCCCAGTGGGCCACAGGAGCGGTCGAGGAACCGGTCGAACTGGCCCGCATCCAGGCTCGCGATGTCCGCGAGTCCTTGCGAGTAGGCAGCGAGCTCAGTATCGCCCAGCGCCGTGGCGCGGTCGTAGCCATCGCAGAGACTGTACTGCGAGAAGTTGGCCATGAGCTCCTCGTTGTTCACGATCACGTCCGGCATCTCGTACTCGCTCGACGTGTGAAAGAAGTAGCAGTGGTCGAAACTCACGCTGCTGCTGCCGGTGTCACCGCTGCTGTCGGTCGCATTGGCGTGCAGGTTGATGTTGGTGCAGTAGCCCCAGACGCCGGCCGTGAAGTCGGCTGTGCCCGTGGCCTTTGTGATCGTGCTCGTGCTCCACGCCGGGAGGATCATCGACACGACGCTGAGCACCACGGCGACGAAGAGCACGATGATCGCCACGAGTCCTGCGCCAGTGCAGCCCATGCTTTCTTTC
Organism: Globisporangium alternatum; assembly: GCA_023334315.1. NCBI lineage: Eukaryota > Oomycota > Peronosporomycetes > Pythiales > Pythiaceae > Globisporangium > Globisporangium alternatum. Next base: position 11,069 of record JAASGT010000378.1, on the reverse strand, counting down.
AAGTTTCGAAGGCTCAAGGCTGTGTGGCAGCTAGTGTAAAGCACGCGTCTCCCCTATCTACCTCTTGTAGTGCAGAATCGCGAGTGGTGGTCGAAGCCAAGAGTCCCACAGCAGCGGTGAAGGAGAGAGCAAAACAGCTCGTGGCGCCTCTTTGAAGGGTCTTCATGGCGCCGCTTCATGCAAACAGAGACAAGAAGCTGTTCAAGTGTGTCAACTGCCGATAGTGGAGCCAAGTCGACGATGCGCGTCTTTTCTCGCTGCCAGCAAACACTCCGAGCCACATGATCACTTTGCACGCATTGTGTATGGGTGAGTGGCCGAGAAAGTGCGCACGCAGATGGCGGTCGTCCTTGAATCTCTGGATCTGTATGAGGACGCTCGCTTGGGCTATTTATTGACAAATGAGCAAGAAGAAGCGCAGCAGCAGTAGCGACCTCGAAACGGACGCACTCCGTCAGAGAAGCGCTCGGGTGAAATTTTCGCTCAAGTTCAAGAGAGAGAAAGGGAGAGGTTCTCAGCAACATAGCCTACTCCAGTCGGCCGGTCACTCGAGCTCCCGAGTGCATTTCTATTTATCTCCGCCCACACCCAGCGCTCAGCCTCCTACAGGCAGGCCGCGCACTCGGCCGCTCGCCTTTCTCGGCTGCTGGTGCTGAGGGGTGGAACATTGCCAGTCTGCCGATCAGACCATCCAGCAGCCATGTTCCTGCTCTCGTGTGGCCGTGAGAGCGTGGAGGCGCGCACGTTCGACGTCGTCGACACACAGCAGCAGCGGCCGTCGTACGAGACGTTCATCCAGAAGCAGGCGACGACCAAGGAGTTGCGGCTCGCCAAGATCAAGAGCGAGGAGATCTGGAGCCATTCGGCGAGCGAGGATTATGATGACGAGTCACCGCTCACGCGCACCAAGTTCGACCGCGTCATGAACAGCTACGACGGCTTTGCGGCCCAAGTGCGGCCGCTGAGTAACGAGTCCAAGGCGTTCAAGAGCTACGAGCCGGGACTCTGGGCCTCCGCGCGGCCTGGAAACCCAAAGGAGCCGATTCGGTCGTCGAGCCCGAGTGACTCGGACGAAATGGCGATCCCGGAGCACCATGTGGGCGTGTACCAGTCATTCTGTCAGCCGCAGCAGTGGTCGCCTGCGTTCGCCTCGCCCGGGGACTTCACGATCAAGATGGTGTCCGTGTCCCAAAAAGACGGCGAAACATGCTTCCAGATTGCTGTCATCTGCTCATGCATCAAGGCGATTCGCGACGGCGCGCGCATCAAGGACGCCGCCAAGCGCAAGTCGTTCGTGAAACACATTAGACGGACGCAGAGTGAGCTTGCGCGGTTTACGGAGACCATGACGCTGCGGTACGTGGGCCATCGGCTCGCTGACAAGATGCCCAAGGCCAGGTCACTCCCGTTCTCAGCGCACAGTCAAGGTTCATTGGACGAGTACGGCGAAGAAGTGATCATCTTCCTGAGCTACTTGCTCAGCATCACGGAGATTGGCTTCAATCTGCTGGTGACGCTGAGTGACCCCGTGGCGAAGAACATCCTTGTGCGCGAGTTCCTAGATCTGTCGTTCGGGTACGGCGACCCAGCACTCATGGCGACCAGTTCGTGCGATGCGAGGATCGAGCGCCAAGAGCTCCGACCGATGCTGCCGAGCGCATGGCTCGACGTGGACACTGGCGCTGCAACGATGACGAGTATGGACTTGGCGCACTCCAAGTCGTGCTACTTCCACTTCTCGCCCCGCGGCGGCGACGATATCACCTCGCGTTCCTTCAGTCGCTTCAGCGATAGCAACTTTGATGCACCGAATGCGCTCTACCGCTCGCAGAGCGACGGACTGCGGCCGACGACCGCCAATTCCAAGTTTTGCGCCAGCAAATGCATTCGCTACGTGCCACCGACGCGGTTCCATTCCGACAAGTACGTTGACGGATCGTTCACGATCGAGATCTCCGGCGTGTCCATCACGAGTGGACATGCGAACTACACTATCAGCGTGCTCTCGTACGTTCTCGGCTCGCTCGAGATCTCGAACGTCGACCGGCGCTACTCGGAGTTTGACGCGCTTGCGCAGAAGCTCGAGTCGAAGGTGGACACGTTGCGCGTCCGCAGGCACCTGCCGTCCAAGACGTTCTTCCGGTACTTGTCAGCGAGCTACCTGGAGCGCCGCGCGGCGTCGCTGCAGGGATTTCTGGAGAAGCTGCTGCGGATACACTTTCTGGGCATACTCGACCAAGACATTGCGATTATCGCCGAGCCCAATGTGCGCAAGTTCCTCGACCTGCCGAACGTCGAGTGGAGTCTCGTGGCACAGAGCAATGAGGCACCCGCGAGAGGTGCTTCACAATGGAGACGCGAGCAATACGCTATGTCGTCGACGCCAATCGTCAATGGTGATAGCGGTGGACGCGGCAGCGGTGGTGGCGACATGGCTGCAGTAGACGCGTCGCCGATGTTCACGAGATTGCAACCATCGAACGACTACAATCTGTTCGACCTGGACAATACGCCACGCTACCAGAACATCGTCAAGCGACGGAGCGACTCCATGTAGCCATCGCTGCTGTTAGTAGCAGAGAAGATGCTGCTGCTGTTGCTGCTATGTCGCACGCACAAGAAGAAGAAGGCGTCTCGCTGGCGGCTCTTGCTCTCGTCTTGCTCTCGTCTTGCTCGTTGCCGATCGTGAACTGCTCGTTCGCCACACGTCACATATTCTGAAGCCATTTGTGACGTGATGAACTTTTAAAGTCTGTGACGTGTGAAAACCAAAAAATGTGACGTGTGAACACTTGAAACACTTTTGCGGCTGTAATTACGCTTATTTCTAAGTGACAAAAACGGGTCATGTTTCGTAAAAAAAGCGCGCGACACAGCTCCCCTCACTCAAGTTGACGCCGACTTGTTTCGCTGCAGGCGCAACTGCAGCAGGCATCTGCATCTGCAATGGAGAATGCCGAGGTGGCGCAGTTGCGGCAGCTCTCGCAGCGCGTGTGCGCGAGTGTCGCAGCCTACGTCGGCGCCCAGCTCTCAGGTACGTACGCACGTGCTCGTGTATTGGCTGTGGCTAGTGCTATAGTGTGTAACTGTGAGCAGAGATCGGATGGAGCTGCGCGTGTTGGTGTGCGCGCCGTAATGTGCTTCGTCGCATGTTTATTAATGTTTATGTTGTTGTTTTATCGCTTCGTGTGTGTGGTGTGGATGTGAATGTGCGCAACAGGCTCACTCGAGTCAATGGAGCTGCTGCAGCAGGTGGTGCTCAACGTCGAGCGCAAACACGCCAAGATGAGGAAGGAGCTGCAGAGCGTCGGCAAGCTCTCCCAGCATCTGAAAGCAAAAGGTATTGATCGACTTGGGATATAATGCTTGCTATGGCAGGACCCCGGGTTTGTTATATTGACTCTTGTGTGTATGTTGACTATTGCTGACAACCTAGCGGATGCGATTGACGACAAGCTCAAGACCATTGACGCCATCGACGAAGAGCTCACGGAGCTCGAGGATATGGTCGAGCAGCTCGAGCAGTACACCGGCTCGCTACGTGAGTGCTATGGCGTAGATGTTGGCCATCTTGACATATATTCTAATGTGGATACTCACAATGTGCTGTCTTATGATACTCAGAGACCAAGTTTTACGAAGTGAGCTAAGCTGGCTGAAGGTCGTTCTCTCCAGTCAGATCCTAGCTTAGGACACCTGCGACCTCTATTGCGTTCGAGACGGCAGCACCCACCAAGCTCGCGTCTTACTCACCACCGCCACGTCATGTTCATCAACCACACAAATCACACACACCACGTCAAGGATAAGATCCCAACAACATGGCACCCCACTCTATTTAATGGCTATCTGGTGCTGGACGTCTTGTTGCAATCGTTCTTTTGTGAGTGTGAGGCTTGCGTGAGTTGCAGTTGCTGGGCTGCAAACGCAATGGCCTAACGCACGCCACGTTGTGTGACCTGTCAGTGCTGAGATCCTTCGAGCGCTTCTTCCATCTTTCTTGGTGCAATGTCGATGCATCGCAAGATGGAGATGGCATTTTAGAAGCAGTTCAGACTCATTGCTCAAGGTACGCCGACTTTCTACAATGTGTAATACATCGATTATGACACCCACATGCGGCGTATAAAAATGTCTATATTTGAAATTTCGTAGTAATTTTTCTTGTTTTCTGTTATTAATTATAGATTGTGTCTACATAGTGAAAATACTATTAAGCTGGCAAGTTCCTGGAAGCAGGAAAAGATAGAAAGAACGCGAAACGACAGAAAGAAACTGATCTTTTGCGTCAGACAAAAGCGGCACATGGGCATGAAGGGCCACAGAGAGACAGCGAGCGAGTGAGAATGCACTCATGGCGCCCTCCAGCAGCGGTTCGGATTCTATTCCCGCATGCGAGCGAGGAGCACAGTCACTCAATCGCTCTTCCACTCAAGTGGCTATTATAAGCCAACACGCCGCCCCTGAGCAAGAACGACGAGAACCAAAGCACAAGCTGCGCATAACCACTCCCAGCAGCTCTATCACCACCACTGCTTCTACAGAGACAGCTATGATGCAGAACATGAAATGTGTCGTCGTCGGGTATGTCGCTATTCATGAGTGCTCCTCCTGGTTGACTTGTGAGTACATCATGCGCATATACCTGACTGTTGTGTGTCTCTCCGTGTGTGTGTGTTGTTGTTCTATAGCGACGGAGCTGTGGGCAAGACGTGCGTGTTGATCTCGTACACGACCAACACGTTCCCAGGCGAGTACATCCCGACGGTCTTTGACAACTACAGCGCGAACGTAATGGTGGACTCGAAGCCGATCAACCTCGGGCTCTGGGACACGGCCGGCCAGGAGGACTACGACCGCCTGCGACCGCTCAGTTACCCGCAGACTGACGTGTTCCTGATCTGCTTTTCGCTCGTCAGGTGAGACGAAAGCCGTCGAGATTTTAGCGGCCGCTTGGATCGCTGTGTCTAACGTTTTTTGTGCCAATGTGTCACCACCATCGATTTTGTAGCCGCGCTTCCTTTGAGAACGTCAAGTCCAAGTGGCTACCGGAGATCCGCCATCATGCGCCTGGCGTGCCATTCATTCTCGTCGGCACAAAGCTCGACCTGCGGGACGACGAAGACACGCTCGAGAAGCTGCGCGAGAAGAAATTGGCGCCGATCACCACCGAGCAGGTACGCAATGCCTTATTCAGTGCTACATATCCCTACATGTCTGTCTGTGACTCACGTTTGTCTTATGCTGTGGCTCTTCATCCCTTCAGGGCGAGTCGCTGAAGAACGAGCTTGGCGCGTTCAAGTACCTGGAGTGCTCGGCGCTGACACAGAAGGGACTGAAGCAGGTCTTTGACGAGGGCATTCAGTGCGTCCTCATGAACCAGCAGAACCCCAAGGCAAGGAAGAAGGACTGGAAGTGCAGTATCCTGTAAAGCGAAACATCACTTCCCAGCGATAGCGAGTTGGCTCGCAATTGAGGGACTGATGGTGCAGTCAGCCCCATACTATTTCAGAGGCATGACGCTCTCTATAAGCAGCCTCTATGCAATGCCCCTCGCTGTCCACCATCCCTACTTACCCACCCAGGCACTTAATATATTATTTCGCTTCACGACCCAATTGCAGCGCATGTGAACGTATGGTGCTGCAAAATGTAGCCATGTCGTCACGAAGATCACTTCCACTGTGCTCTTCACTGTTATTTTTTTCAAAGACTAGCCGATATTTGCTTTTTTAATATTTAGTGCACACCTATTTGTAATTTATAAAAAGAGCTCTTCGACAGCACTCAGTCCTCACTTTGACTTACCACAAAAGCAAGCAAGATGGCGGAAGGCACCATCGGCTGGTCGGGCTGGCTGCTCAACGCCGCGTACGCGAGCGGCACGCTCTGCGCCGGCGCGCTCATGCTGCTCTACGTCTACCAGGACAGGCTGCTCTACTTCCCCACGATCCCGGGCGCGTCCAAGTTCACGCGCGACAACCCGCAGGGTGCGTTTGCTCGGTTCCGTTCGCAAAGAAAAGATTGATCTCTGATTGCTTTAACAGTGCGGCTCAATCTCGTGCTTGTTGTATGCTCATGAATGCGTTTGTACGTATTGCTACTGCGTGTATTGACTGTAGGGTACCGGCATCCGGGCGAGTTTGGCATCAACTATGAGGACCTGATGATCCCTGGAGCCGACGGCGTGCGCGTGCACGCGTGGCTCATGAAGCAGCCGAACCACAGCACGCGACCGACGATCATCTTCTTCCATGGCAACGCTGGAAGTACGTGCTGTATATCCTACGCTATTGCTGCATGCAATGTTGTCGCTCTCGACTCGCATGACCAACCTCTGACGCATGTTGACCTTTCATATGCATGTAGATATCGGATACCGTCTTCCGAATGCCGTGCAGCTGTATCGGAAAGTGGGCGCGAACGTGCTGCTCGTTGATTACCGCGGCTTTGGACATAGTGAGGGCGAACCGAGCGAGAAGGGCTTGAAAGTCGATGCTGAGGTGCGCTTTTCACATTGTTGGCTGCACTTGCTCGCATTCTGATGGTGTGCTGACGTGAAGTACTAAACTTCAATCATGGTGTAGGCGGTGCTGAACGCAATGCATGCTCGCTCGGATATCGACAAGAATTCGATTGTCGTCTTTGGTCGCTCGCTCGGTGGTGCTGTGGCTGTCTACTTGGCGGAGAAAGCGCCATCCAAGGTACGTGTCGTTCTACCTTCATTCCACCAATGGTGAGAGACCTAGGAGTGCTAATCATTGGATACTGTTGTCATCATTGTACCACCAGGTCGCAGCAGTGATCGTGGAGAACACATTCCTAAGCATTTCGTCGATGGTGGATTCGCTCATGCCGTTCCTGAGCTACGTCAAGCCCATCGTGCTCCGCATTGACTGGAACAGTGAGAAGGCAATCCAACGGGTGACGCATCCGATCCTCTTTGTCGCCGGAAAGCAGGACGAGCTCGTGCCGTGCCACCACATGACGACCTTGCACAAGCTTGCGACCTCCAGCAAGCGCGTCGTGTGGCTCGAGATCCCGAACGGAACACACAACGACACGTGGTTGCGCGGCGGGGACCAGTACTTTGTTGCGTTGCGCGAGTTCCTCGACTTGGTAACGGCGTCCAGCGCCTCGTCGTGTAGCTCAAAGGACTCAGCGTGCGTGCCAGAGTCAGCGGCAGCTGAGGCGGCGCCAGAGGGGGCGATTCCGAACATGTTGCAGCAGCCACTGATCAACTCGCTTCATAAGATTCAGAAACCCAAGGGCGAATAAACGCACGCGAAGCTCTCGGGTTTTAGAAAACCTAACGCTAGGCTGGTTGTCCAGCTCAGCTAGACTGGAGCTACAAGAGATTGAGGTTCGAGTGAGTGGAATATCCAAAGAGCCTAGTCGTACTGTTCCTTCATCCGTGTATGTTGTCTTGCTGAAAATCAGCGAACGACTCAGATTAGACGGCGATTTGAATCTTGGAAAGCCAGTCAAAGACTAATTATCGGGTTAAAGCCTAAGCCCGATTCGATTTGACCGTTTAAAACCGGTTATCTAGTGATTTAATTATCTAGCTAGCACAGACACAGCTCAGGATTAGACAACTTAAGACATCAGTCGAATTTCGCCCTTAGATTCGATTGTACATCTTATGATCTAACTGGATTAAACTATCAATTTGTCTAATCAAGTCAGAAGATGAGATGAAAAAATCGAGAATAATGGAATGTAACACATTTTCTAAGCATGGCACGTTAATAAAATCTCAAAAAAGTTTACAAAATGTGTTTTGTTGGAATTTTTGTTTTGTTTTGTATACAAACCATTTATCAAACTGAATGAACAAATGACTAACAGCCAAACCAAAAAGTGACGATTTTAGGCTCGCTTAAACTAATACATATGTACCGTATACCGTCGCTTATAAATGAGTATGAGATACAAAAAACAGCTGTAAGTTTGCGGCGCATAAAATGTTCACAAACACAAAACACATGGTGGAGAAGGAAACTATTTGAAAATATATTGTTGGAGGAAATATAACACTTAAAGAGTGACTTGTCGCTCAATATCGTCGTCTGAGCAAACAGAGTCGCCAGCGAGATGCAATCTCTCGAGGACATGAACAACCACGCTGTCAATCTCATCTACCTGCGGCGCAAGATGTGCTCCTCTAAATCCTGCCTGGATCGTTTTCTGAGAAACAGCAGCCCATGAACGAACCACCCATTCGCAAATCTCTCGCCTCGACGGCGGAACGAGCTTGAATGCCTTGCCCTCTTCTCTGTGCGTGAGCTGTGTGCGTAGATTCTCTACCCAACACCCGCGCAGTCGCTGCTTCAATGGCTTGTTCCACGCGACGTCGGCTAGCTGAGAGACCGACGTCGCGCTCGGAGGGACCCGCATCAAAACGACATTGATCATCTCTGCGTACTGGGTGACTTCTCGGATCCAGTGACCCGAGAAGTCGCCCCACAGCAACAGCACAGGCATCACTGGATTGGCACGACTTGCGAAGTGAAAGCGCAGAAATTCGATAGAGGTGGTTATTCCACCATCCTGGTAATCAAACAAAATCAGCGCTTGATTGTATGTGGCATTCACAACTGGTAGAGCACAGACTCACCTTTTGCATTGCCGTGGATCTGAAGCTCGCTCTCTAAAGGCTCGACCTCGCGCCAAAGCGTCCAACCAAACCCGTGCCGCTCTCTCACATTCTCCTCGTGCCGCTCAGGAATCCTTGATTGTGGTGCTTTGAAAACCACGAACGGCGTGCACTTTCTCCCGCTGGAGTCACCAAGCAGCATGATTGTCGCTCTCTCCTTGCTCCTCCCGCCGCAACGAACCCACACGGTCCTAGTCCCCTTCTCGTCTAGGTTTTGCTTGGGCAGGTATTCAAAGAACGTCGCTACACGCAAGTAGATCATCAGTTAGTTTAGGGCGGGCAAAAACAGTCGAAATGCAAGCTCTCACACCAGTCTGGTCAGCATTCCACACGGTGTCGATGCCTAGCTGCGCCATCTTTTCGCGCACCAGCCGCCCAAGTTCGACAGCAATTTCGTTCAACTGGAGCAGCGACACCTGGCCCTGTCGAGTGCGCGCTCGCACAGCCATCTTGTGGCGCGCGAGAAACCGTTTTTGCCACCACCACGACGCCTGGAACCCATCGACGTCAGACGCAGCTGCCACCTCTCTCGCGTGAAGAGCGAGCATCATCGATGAAACTGGCATGCCTTCACCGCGAAGGTCGCTGACCCAAGCAACGACCTCGCTCTCTTAGTCAGGGGAGAGGCTCACAGTGATCCCTTGCGGACGCGCTTTTTTCTGGCGGCGCTCTTCTCAGACTCACACAGGACAAGAAGCCGTTCCTCGTCCCGCTGCCACGACCATACGAGCTTGCGCCGGTTGGCTGCAGCTTCTCCGGTGAGCAAAGAGAAGAAATGTGACACCGCTCCTGCGACGTCGCCAGTCTTCTTGACGTGCTGGACGACTGCAAGCTTCTCTTTCGCCGAGAACGCTCGCCGCTTCCCCATTGCTTTTTCTTTTGTGCGTGCGCGCGTGGGATCGAGTCAGCGCAGCTTGAAAAATTGCGTGCGCGCGCCCGCAGGAGCTCAATCTTTTATAAGCAAAACTCCCATTGTTGTCAAATTCGCGCGTTTGATTGGCTAGTGGTGGGTGGTCTTTTATAAGCAACGGGAGTTTTGAGCGAAGGAATACGGTACTCTGCAATCCATCTCACAAAAACGCACAAATAGTCGCAAAGTACGATTTTTGGCAGCTGCGTAATCCAGCTTTCCAACCTGATTTAAGCGGGCTTGTAGAGCAGCAAGTTGTAGCCGGTATTCACAGAATCAATAGCTGATTTTTATCAAACACAGCACAAAATCTACCCTCTTTTCTTTGCTGATACTATTTTCCATTACGTCAACAAATAGTTGCATTAGCTGTTAAAGTCCCTTCACAACTGAACCTTGCAAAACGTAAATCATTATTTGCGTGGAATCCTAGTATATGATGTAATAGGTATATTTGATGAACTTCTATGCAGTGTCCTAAAATTATGTGAACAATAGAAAGCAAGGAATCGAAACACGTACAAAAAGAGGGAACGATGTCAATCCCCATGCGGACTGTCACCTGATTTATTAACTACATTGTGCGCAAGCTGCACTTTGTTTGCAGCGGCAAGAAGCCAACGATGCACGAAGAACTCCTGGTCCAACTGCACGAGCAGCAGTTGGCTGTCACTAATGAAGACATGCTCACCACTGAGATAAGAGTGGTTTATTACCAATTTGGCCATGTGCAGAGTGCTAACTATGTTTTGATACTATACTTATAAGGTCATCCGCACCCCTGGATGAATGCTAAAGTTAAATTTGTTCATAAAAATACATATTTAGCAACCACGGATTTTACTTCTGACAAAAAACACCACCAGACGCACCCGAGCAGCTAAATTGCTGTTAAAGATATTTCTAAATCTATACCTATGTTGAAGGGATTCTATGTCTATTTCTAAATTCTTGTTGCTCTTGGCCACTGTTACAGAGCGCTTTTGTGATCCATGACATCAAAGGAAGTGGAACCGCTACAGCACGAGATCCTGCTCGCGCTCTTCGATGACAACGACGAAGAAACTGCATTGACGACCACAGCACACGAAGCCGCAATCGTCGCTGTTTTGCGCCGTCGACGTCCCAGGGCGCGCGGTGGTTCAAGGTCAGGGAAGCGACCAAATCTGCAGCGAGACCACCGTGGTGGCCACGAACGCATAATGAAGGTCTACTTCATCGAGCGGCCGGTATTCACGGATGTGCATTTCCGACGCCGCTTTCGAATGAGTCGATCGGTGTTTGCTCGCATCCTCGAGCGCGTACAAGTACAAGATGTCTACTTCGTCCAGAAACCAGACGCCGTCGACCGCCAAGGACTCTCCGCTATCCAGAAATGTATGGCAGCACTTCGGCAGATGGCGTACGGAACGCCGGCAGATGCTTGCGACGAGTATGTGAGGACTGCAGAGACAACTGCGCTGGTGTGTTTGAAGCGTTTCTGCGCCGCAGTGGTCAATG